>PITA01022283.1:15000-30766 GCA_004023965.1 Spilogale gracilis | reverse complement strand
TAAAATAAAACTGTACAAATGGAATATGTACAACTGAAATTATATATGTGGAATTTGCTTCATAATACTCCAGTGGGGAGAAAGGAGGACAGATATACATGAATTAAAGTTACCATAAGTTGATAATTGATGAAAGTGGGTGATGAGTAAAATAGCAGTTTACATATACCATTTTCTCTACTATGTTTGAAACTATCCAAAATTAAGTTTATTTAAATTTTAGTTAACATACAGTGCAATACTGGTTCCTGGAGTAGAATTCAGTGATTCATCACTTACATACAAAACCCAGTCTCATCACAAGTGCCTTCTTTAATCCCCATCACCCTTCTAGCCCATCCCCACCCCCCACCACCTCCCTCCATCAACCCTCAGATTGTTCTCTATCATGAAGTGTTTCTTATGGCTTGTTTCCCTCTTTTTTTTTCTTTCCCCCCTTCCCTTATGTTCATCTGTTTTCTGCCTTAAATTTCACATATGAGTGAGATCATATGGTATTTGTCTTTCTCTGACTTATTTCACTTAGCATAATACGCTTTAGCTCCATCCACATAGTTGTAAATGCCAAGATTTCACCAAAATTAAAAGTTTAAAAATAAAAGGTTTATAATAATGACAAGGCTATCCAATTCATTTTTATTATTTTTACGTATAATTTTTATAAGTAATGCATGTGGAGTCCCTCTATATTCTGCCATTAGCATATCTAATTTCATTTTGAGGACTATTTTACCAATTTCAAAAAGGTTAGATATAAGTCAGAGAAGACCTCATAATTTTATTAAAAGTTCACAGTGGATTACCATAGTAACTGATTCATTATGAAACTCTTCTTGGCTCACAGCCTTACAATAGGGAGTGGACTGGATTGGAGCCATGGGCCATAGGCCATAGTATTCTGACCCCTGATTTAGAGTAATGAGTTGTTGGCCCCTCAACCTACACATACCCAATAAGAGACAGAAAGAGAGAGATTAAAATCTAAAAACTCCTGGATTTTTAGGTACTTGATGTGTTTGAATCCCCTGCAGTCATTATCAGTTTTGATGTGCCAATTGTCTCCCTTCATCTTGGCTCCTTTGTCCTTTTGATATGGACCAATTAGTCTTTGGCAGCTGTTTTACTTTTATGATGCAAGATGTCCCAGAATCATGTATTCCCTGCTTTAAATGTGGAAACTCCATTTCTATTTTCTCTAGGGTTTTATAACTTTTAGACTTTTTCAGTGAATACAAACAAAATTCTTTTTAAAAAATGTAGCAGTTATTTCCAATTAAAAATTAAGATAAAAGAAGTTTTCCTTCATTTCTTTGTGTTTTGTCTTGTAGTTCTTCAGTTTTATGCTAAAAATCTTGGCCCTTAAAGATAACTTTCTTTTGCGGCACCTGGGTGGCTCAGTTGGTTAAGCAACTGCCTTCAGCTCAGGTCATGGTCCTGGAGACCAGGGATCGAGCCCCACATCGGGCTCCCTGCTCGGCGGGAAGCCTGCTTCTCCCTCTCTCACCCCCCCTGCTTGTGTTCCCTCTCTGGCTGTGTTTCTCTCTGTCAAATAAATAAAATCTTTAAAAAAAAAAAAAAGATAACTTTCTTTCTTTTAACTAAATATCACTTAACTGAAACTGTTTCCACTTAGTCACCAATGATCTCCAAACTGCAAAACCAGTTGTTACTATTTAGCTCATCAGAACTTTCTATACTAACACTACTGCCTACGCTTTTCATCTTGAAACATTCAGCTTTCATTAAACCACACTTTTGTTTTACCTTGCTATTTCACTTTTATCTCCTTCTATGGCTTTTTACTTGACTTTAGCCTTTTCTTCTTTAACAATTCTGTAATATTATCCCTTGATGTTTTTATCAACTCTCAGGAATCAGGAGCAGAGAGACATAATTGCTGAACCTTCAAGTTTCAGACTGATACATCCTACTCCTGCAGAGCCAATGCCTTACTATTAGTTGTCCCTTCTGTGAAGTTCCATAGCATGTGCTTCTACCACCATAAATGTCACTTTTTATTATACCTTCTAGTTTAATTGCCTCTCCCACATACTGTAAGGTTCTTACAGGCAATATTTGTGTCCCTTTTGCTCACCATCTTATTAGTAGCAGGTATACAACTCTGTAGTCAATATTTGTCAAGTACCATTAAATACAAATAAACAAATAAATATCCCTTTGACTAGATATCTGTTAAAAGAAAATTTTCCACAATTTACTAATATAGTAAGCTTTCATTCAAATGACTCATGAATCAGGCAGCATCCAATCTGGTAGTTAGAAGGAGTTCTAGGGGTGCCTCAGTCAGTTAAGCATCTGCCTTCCACTCAGGTCCTGAACTCAAGTCAACTAGTTGAGCCCCCTATAGAGCTCCCCACTCCACAGGGAGCCTGCTTCTCCCTCTGCCTCTCTCACCCTCTCTCTGAATAAATAAATAAAAACTAAAAAAAAAAAAAAAAAAAAAAAAAAAAAAAAAAAAAAAGTAAAGGAAAGAAAAGGAAAAGAAGTCCAAGAAACTGTACAAGGAAGGCAAGGGGCGCCTGGGTGACTCAGACATTAAGTGTCTGCCTTCTGCTCAGGTCATGATTCTGGGGTCCTGGGATTGAGCCCTGCATCAGGCTCCCTGTTCAGAGCCTGCTTCTCCCTCTCCCACTCCCCCTGCTTGTGTTCCCTCTCTTGCTGTGCCTCTCTCTGCCAAATAAATAAGATCTTTAAAAACAAAACAAAACAAAACAAAAACCTGTACAAGATATTTTTTTTAATCAATTAATTTATTTCAGAGAGAGGGTGTGAGTAGGGGAGAGGCAGAGGGACCGAATCTTCAAACAGACCCTCCTTTGAGTGTGGAGCCTGACTTAAGGCTCAATCCCAGGACCCATGAGATCATGACCTGAGCTGAAACAGGGTGAAACATTCTACTGACTGAGCCACGCAAGTGCCCCAAGGAAAGAGATATTTACAGCACAAAGTAAGCAGGAACAAGGAAGTTATACTGGGCATTTGCTAATTGGTTAAAACAGAGTTACTTTCCTTATATGGAGCAAAAGGAAGTTGTGGAGCAGTGTTAGGTAACTTGTGCTAAGTAGGCAAGCACTAACTAGTTGACCTACACCTTCCTCTTCTGAGAGAGCCACACATAGAAACTTAGTTAAGTTCTGCTTCGCTGATGTGGAGTGTAGCATGAGTGATTTCATGTATGGTTACTTTAACATATCTGAAACATAACATATCCAAAACCAACTGTTTTACCCTGCAGACCAAACCTGCTCCTTTTCTTATATGGTATTTGTCACTCTTGATTCCCCATAACCTGCTCACAACTAATAAAACTAATCATCAGGTTCTATTGATTATTGCTCCTAAATATTTTTAGAGTCTAGCTCTGCTATAATTCAGGTTTTAATCATCTGCACCTGGAATACTACTTCCTAATTATATCCTCATCTTTGACCTATCCTCCCCTGCCACCACTACCTCAGACCTCACCTCCACAAAGCTGTGAGAGTAATCTACCTATCATTCCCCACCTAAAATGCCATAGGATAAAGTCTAAGCTCCTTATCATGATATGTAAGACTCCCGTTACCTAATAGGCCTGGCTCAGTCAGTTAAACGGCCAACTCTTGATTTCAGCTCAGGTCATGATCTCAGGGTAGTGACATCAAACCCCGCATCAGGCTCTGTGCTCAGCAGGAGTCTGCTTGAGATTTTCTCTCGCTCCCTTTGCCCCTCCCCCTGGCTTGTGTGCTCTAAAATAAATATACCTTTAAAAAAAAAAAACATAACATATATTACACCAATATAATTATAGATTACCTTTCTATCTATCCATCTATCTATCTATCTATCTATCATCATCATTATCTATCTCCATCAATCCCCAGAGGACTTTACCCAATCACTTTATTCTTAGAGTTCATATTCTGCTTAGGCCTAAAGCTAATTTCTGGTTTAAAAAAAAAAATTAACCATAACTTAGCTTTAGGCCTCATCAGAATACGTATTTCAGTTCTAAGAAAATTCTTAGGGTAGAATCTGCTGGGTAATATGTAGAAAGATCCAAGGTGTAAAGTTTTCTGATGCTTTGAATTAGCTGGCTGTCAAAACCTTTATTATTACAGTAGCTACATTTGTCTCAAGTAGTATATATTAGTGCCTATTTACAACTTTTCAGGAAAAAGTTTCTTCAGATTTCCCTGTTTATATTCTCTTTTGTGAAAAACCCAAAAAAGGAATTATGTTCCATGTCTTAACTTGAAGTAACTACCATCTGAAGAACAATTAAATTAGTCTTTCTGAAAACAAAAATTGCTGACAATTTTTACCCTGCAAGAAGGCAATTCCACAACTGCTTAACTCCTTCTTGCTTTTAAAGCTTATAGACCATCTTCATAGTTAACCTACTAACCTCAGATGCCCTGCAATTTAGTAGACTGTCCTTTGATAGACATGGTACACTTCAAGAAAATTCTTACCCACTTTATCCAAAACTATTTTAAGAAACACATTTAAACAGATCTTAGCTGAGATACAGTTAAGAGTCAACCAAAGTGAAGAAAAAACAAATTAGAAAATTCATGAATGGTTAAAATGACAAATTTTATGTAATGCATATTTCACCACAATTTAAAAAATAAAGAAATAAAACCACTAGAGGTCTAGCTGGCTCCTGGGAAGATTTTGGGAAGGATTTTTACTGACAAAAGCTGATGAAAAGAATTCGAGTTCTCCATTAAACTTTAATAGACAAATTTGAAAGAGGTTAACTTGGGCTTGCATGGTGGAATACATTTCTAGGTATGGAGCATATCTCTTGTTCCCTACCACTGACTTTTGTCATAGACAAACAGGTAATGAATCCTATAGTCATATACCTATACTGTCTGGCCTGCACTACTCATTGGCATGCTGTCTGGAAAAAATCTTAGACTTGGAAATGCCAGAAACTCATTCTTTTAATGTGGAATTATGACAGATATACCAATCTGCTGTTTATGTTGCCCTTTTGGCCCCTCTATCATCCAGGAAGGTTGATTCCAGCCAGAAGAGAGCAGTACAAATAGAACAGAGAGAGTATCTGTGTGCGTCTCTATATTGTCAATAGGTAAATACTGGGGATATATATATACACACACATTTACATATACATTTATATTACATATAAATGTATACACATGCATGCGTATATTCAATACTTACATGTATATATGTTATATATATTTACATATAATATACATACATATATACATATTTACACATATGTGTCAATATATTTACATATGACAATTACCCACTTTAATAAAGAGCATCTTGTATAATGAAAGTTTAAGTACATAATTTCTAAAAGTGTGATAAAAATAGCAATTTTTGTGTTCTTTGATACTACTATCATAAAGCTTATTAATTTACTTGGTAACAATATCTTAAAATATTTGTTGAGACATGATAAGTGCTAAACTATTCTCATATCTTTCATCCAAAGAAAATTTTTAATATTGTAAATATTTTTTAAAGATTTTATTTATTTATTTGACAGAGAGACAGAGATCACAGGTAGGCAGAGGGGCAGGCAGAGAGAGGAGGAAGCAGGCTCCCTGCTGAGCAGAGAGCCCCGATGTGGGCCTTGATCTCAGGACCCTGAGATCATGACCTGAGCTGAAGGCAGAGGCTTAACCCTTTGAGCCACCCAGGCCCCCTAAAAATATTTTTACGACTATCAACATATTACCTAAAGAGGAGAGTTAGATAAACTATTAGGTAGAAAACACAAGTGCAAAAACAGCCATAATACAGTGATCATTCTTCATAGATATAAAACAATTTATCTTAGTATTTATGACCTATCTACTTTCTGAAAGATTTGAGGCAGAATTCACAAGATTATTTCATATACAATACTGAAAATACAATAAGACAAAGCAAAAATCAATTAAAACTTGCAAAATAAGAGATGTTGTTAAAAAATGTGGGCTGTTACATACATATTAAAATGGAGTTTAGCTCTGAATTTGGGGACGCTAAGGCAAAAAAAGAAAATGGGTTTACTTTGAGAGGTACCATGGTATAATAGAAAGAATGCAAAACAAACTGAGGGGATGTGGGTGGGGAGATGTGGTAATTGGATGATGGGCATTAAGGAGGGTACCTGATGTAATAAGCACTGAGTGTTATATGTAACTGATGAATCATTAAATTCTACCCTGAAACAAATACTATGTGTTAACTAAATTGAATTTAAATAAAAAATTTTAAAAAAGAGAAAGAATGCAGGATTAATGGGCAAATTATCTCAGTTCCAGTTTTGTTCCACTACTTCCTCAGAGGCTACAACTTCTTTATAGCTATTTCCTAAACTGTAAAATGGGAAGAGTTACATTTAATAACATCACAAGACTGCTATGTCAAATTGGGTAATGTGTGAAAGCATTCTATAAACTCCAAAACACCTTTCATTACTATTATCTTTACTGACTTAATAGTTTAAAGTATGCAAATAGCAAATCCAGCTGGATGGAAATGTTTTTCCAGCACTGGATCCACACTGAAGAATGCCTGTGTTAGAAAACTAAACATGTCTTCAAGTAGAGTTTTGAAAAAGAAATCTCACTCACATAGATGCTTTCATTATAAGCACTGTATAAAAGCTGGAATTAGACTGAATCACAACTCAGTGAAGGCAGTTCTGTGGAAAGGTGAGAGGACAAGTTCCAAGTACATTCCTTTCTGATGGTTTACTTAACAGAGCAGGTTGGAAAATTAGATAGTTAGCTTATCTGTTAGCCTATCTCTCATAAGTATCAGAAGTCTCAAGCCAACCTTCGGCAACTGCTAGATTATAGACAATTTAAGATTTTATTTTCTAGAAAAAGCATCAAACACTACAACTCTGGAATACTGATTAAAAAGAAATCCCTGTATGACACCATACATGCAAGAAGCAGAGTTAAAATCAATAGTGGAACTTGAGTAACTAGACAACTTAACTGGACAAGAAAGCATCTCCCAGGTAGTGGGATGGAGTCCTTCCTTGGGGGGGGGGGGTCCAAGCTCTGCAGGGAGTCTTCTTAAAGATTCTCTCCCTCTCTGCCTCCCCCCACACACACACACGTGTGTATTCTCTCTCTAAAATAAATAAAAGGAAGGAAGGAAGAAAGGAAGGAAGGAAGGAAGGAAGGAAGGAAGGGAAGGAGGGAGGGAGGGGAGGGGCGGGAGAAAAAGAAAGAAAACATCTTCTGTCATACAGGGATGGGTTACTGGCAAGCCTATAAACAAGAGCCTTAAATGACAATCATAAAGTGGCCTGTGAAACACATGTTCCCTGATACCATAGAAACAAAGCACTTCACAGAGAAATAACAAAATTCTAATCCCAGTTCTGTCACTAAATGAGTAACTTTGGATAAAACACTTAACCTGTATGAGCCTTGGTTTCCTCATCTATAAAATGAAAGGACTACAAATTAGGAAACTTTCTTCTATCTCTAAAATAATATACTTCTGGGATTTAATTACTCTTCAACCAAAACGAGAAATGTTGAATGAGACCATGATGGGAAACCTAATATAAAATAATGAGACGATCACTTAGTATTTAAAAAAAAAGGATACTTGTATTAAGTGAGGAACAGGTCAAAATCAGTTTGTAGCCAAGTAAAGCTTAACTTGTCTACAGAACAAGTTATCTACAGAATTTGTCTGCAGAAGTCTGTGTACACTTAGTTTGTCTGCAGAATTTGTCTTATGGGAAGTCTACGTACATTAAAAGAGAGTGACCCACTACCACCCAACATCAGGCAACAGCAATGGAGTGTGGCTTAGAAAAATGCACATAACTATAGGCTGAAATCAAATGAGGGTCTGGGGAAAACCCTTTTGTTGCGGTAAATTATTATAGGAATTAACACGTAAACATTCGGTCATAGGTGAGCACAATTTCAGCATATAGTAAGATAAAGATCATCCTCCACTGAAACCATACTTCCTATTACTAAACAAAATCACCTCCTCCCAAACCAGGAAAGAAACAAAGAAAAACTACCAATTCTACAGTGTTTATCCAGAGACCTAAAATCTCATAAGCTTTGCTCCAACAATTCTTTTTCTACAACTCTATACCAAGGAAATAATCCTAAACACAGAAAAAATTTCATGCCTAATAATGTCTATCACAAAAAAAAGTATCACTGAGTTATTGTTTAAAAAAGAGGAAATTAGGAACCATATAAATATAATCAAAAAAATAAGGACTGTTTAAATAAAGCTATAGTATTTAATGGAATAAAATTTAGCCATTAAAAACAAAGACTGTGGGAGCACTGAGAAAAGTGTGCAAAATGAGGCAAAACACTCTAAAATATACAAAATTGTATATATAATATGATTTCAACTATATTTAAAAAAATAAATAAAATGTGAGGAATAAAAGACAGGAAGCAAATACATGGTAAATCACAGTTTTATATAATTAGTGAGTAATGAGTAAATTTTTATACTTTTCTGTGTTCCAAATTCTATTTAATTAATATACTTTAAATAGTAAATAACTGAGTATACAAAATACATTATTTCATTAATAATCAAAATATTCCTCTAAGTTAAAAAAGGTACAACTCAGTGTTATTTAGCATGGAACACATCATGGAAATCCTGGAAATGCCCCGTAGTCTTAAAAATAGGCTGAATTTTTAAGGAAACTCTTCAAAGACTTTTTTTTTTTTAATCCTGGGAGATTTCCTGAAAAGTTAATTCTGAAATTCCTACTTTTTAAAATGTAATTCGTAACATAAGACACTATATGTACATCAAGAATATGGCTAAACCAGATACAAGTATGCAAAATCTGACCCTCCAGCAACAATTAACCAGATATTAGAAAAATAAAATAATTTATTTAGGATCTCTGCCAGTTAATGAAGAAGACCAAAAGCTAAATCCAGGTTTCTCAATGACCATTCTACTGATATACAGAATAGATTTTTGATATAGTAGATTATAAGGCAAGAATCAAACCTTAATGTTTTTTAAAATGCTGGTCAATGTTTTGTGTTTTAAAATTCAAAGCCACCTAAAACCCCTGAACTTGCCAGCACACACACACATGCCTCAGGCAATATTAAATTACTCATTCCTCTTGCTACCTGTTTTTCCAGGCTGAGTTGTTTTGTTTTGTTTTTTATTTTGTGTACGTCAGGATCCATAAGCACACACATACATACATGTCCCTTTACTTGCCAAACCCATATTGGTTTTCTTCTAGAAATGACAAATTTCTGAAAGGGTTTTCTTACTAAAAAGAACTTTCAAATATAATTAAGGAATAATTTTAAATTTTTTATATAAAATAAATGTCTCCAATTATGACATGTCAGTTTAAGTACTAACCACCATCCCTACTCTCTTAACTTTTCCCCTTTACCTTTTTAAAGATTTTTATTTATTTATTTGACAGAGAAAAACAGCAAGAAAGAGAACACAAGCATGGGGAGTGGGGGAGGGAGAAGCAGGCTTCCCAATGTGGGACTTGATCCCAGAACCCGGGGATCATGACCTGAGCCAAAAGTAGATGCTTAAAGACTGAGCCACCCAGGCACTCCCCCTTTACCTTTCAACTCTAAGTAGGTTATCTCCAAACTTTCAAAAATGTCACCACTGTACTGTTTTCCAAATATCATTCACCTCTGGTATTATGTTTAAACATCCTCCAATTTCAGAATCCTATCATAAAATTCTTTGTTTATATACTTAACAGGATTGGGGGAAGGAATGAAAGAAAGTTAAAAAAAATGGGAAATAAATGAAGTCTTTGCCGTTCTTTGCAGCTTCATAAAATTTAATGAAGGGCTTAGAAAACTGTAATCTTTTCTATGAAATACTACCTCAAGAGCCACTATCAAATACTCAGTAAAACATCAAAATGAAGAAATACATGCTATATCGGACTTTGGAGAAGACAGTGTTATAAAATCAAATCGGTAATACGTAGAATTACAAACGACAACCCATAGTTTGCAACTTTTCATGGCAGGAGCCTTCACATGCTTCTAAATATCAACTAATATCCCGTCCTTCCTTCTTTGCCTTTTATGCTTCATATGTTGTTTCTCATTACTGACTTTTATTAACACCATATCAATATTTTAACAGTAAGAAAAATACAGTTCTCTTATGCACATATAATTAGTGCATTTTATTTTGTTTCAATGTTTTCTCATATTTAAATTAAAATATTAAATATGTAAATACTAAGTCAATTATTTGTACTCCTTATTTAAACATGATTTTAACTGTTTTTATTTGTTTGCTTTCAGGAAATCGGAGATGGTGGTTCTCTCAGAATGGTTCACTTTGGCTTGGTGTAAACAACAAAAAAAAACCTTTCTTTTTACTAAAAAAAAAAGAAAAGAAAAAAAACCTTTATTTTTCACATCTAAACTTTTTCATGGCCTGACATAGATTAGAATCTCCCTATACAGATTAAAAAGAGGAAAGACAGTATGAATTAGTTAAGAGTTTTAAATTCAGAATATTCTCAAAGTAAACTTTTACTAGTTTCAAAAACATGTAGCATAACAGCAGTGATCCTAAGTAAAAGTTCTTAATTTATTTTCCATAATATAAAATTCTCAACGTTTCTTAAATTATAGTTTAGGTATTTAAAAAGTAAAATATTTAAACTTGGTTCTCCAAGTATTTTAAACATTTCTTGTGATCTTGTTTACATTATTAATTTGCATTATGAATAAGATATTTATTAAGCAAAAATTTTCACCCAGACCCATCATTGGGAGACAATTATCTATGGGTCTCTTGAATTATTGCGATGAGGCAAAGAATGTCCCTTGGAGCCATATACCATCTCTGGAATACAGGTCAGGCATGCTTACTGCCCAGCTGAAAAGTTTTATTTTCTTTTTTGGTAAAGGTTTTATTGGTAAGTAATTAGACCCATATGGGGCTCGAGCTTACAACCAAACCCCAAGATCAAGAGTCATATGCTTCACTGATCAAGCCAACAGGCTCCTCATCCATTTGAAAAGATTTAAAGTTCCTGAGCTCAGTGATCCTATCCTTTACATAGTCCACTAAGTGTGCAGGTATCATCTGGCCATCTTTATATCACCCTGTGGGAAGGGGCTTTGGAAACAATGCCTGCCACCAAAGATTGACATTCCAGCTACCATTATGATGAGTAATAAACTTTTTTTTGCTTCTGACTCTGGAGTCTCATTGTCCTCTACCAGCATGAAACTATTGCTTGTTAATTTCTTAGCTTACAAGTAGGGTAAAAATCTCAAACCCTTCACAGTTCTTGACACTGATTCATTAGCAGATAGCATATATTTTACAACAGTAAAGGTCTATAATAATCAACATCTTTTCGAATGTTGTACATAAGGTAAATTATGTATATAAAAGTTATAGTTAAAAGTTAGATTGAAGGCTTTTATACTTCAGCTTTTTCTCCCTGCTTCCTATTCATCTGTACTTCTACCAGACGGTATGACGAAGAAAGGAAGTAAAACTCAAATTAGATTTTTCAGTTTGCTATTGCTCTGGAAAAGATTTAGTAATACATGGTATGTGAGCCATACTAAAAAGAGATGTAGAGTTACTAGCAAATTTTCATTTTACTATTCCCATCCTTCTTTATCACAACAATCAAAAGTTAACTAATGTTTTTAAAGACAAAATTGTATTGAGAAAAATACAGTTCTGTCAAGATTGCAAACATTTTCTCCAGATTTTCTAATAAATAGTCACTAACCAAAAATAAAAGCCACATTTCCTGATCTACCATAACCTTTTATTCATTTCACCACTGTCTTCCACAACGATGTGAGAGACTGGTAGAAAAGTTCAGTTTTATTTCTAGGTCCTATCCGAGAAGACACAGTCTATGCTAAATAGATATAGTCAATGCAAAAAAGTAAAAATTTAAATGAGACATTAAAATATACATATAAATAAAACTATTTTGTCCTACATAATGATAATGAGGTTAAGTTTCCCAGTTACCTAAATGAAAACTAAACAAAACAATTTTAATTCTTAGATAAATTGCCCATTTTCCCCCTTCACATGCCTCTGGAAAAATTAACTAAAATATATAGGAAACCAAGTCTAGACAGTAATAAGATTATATAAGAGATCCTTGACAACATCCATCTATAAATGTTATATTTTCCCAATGTTGTGAACCTGGGGATATTTACTAATTAATTATTCCAATAAATTTCTATTCCTGCTCTGCTACCACCACAACTCTAAAGTGAGAATAGCAGCATAGACAAGAACAGCTAGGTAGCACCTGTGCACTGAGAGGTTCAGTTTCTCATTCAGGAATGGATCTATGAAATTTTCTGACTATTCTTCAAAATTCTCAGATCTCAAATAATTTCCACAATAACTCATAGTAGCTATGACACTGTGCCTTTTACTGGAATAAACTGTTTGCAATACCTATCTCTTAATGGTTTGGGTAAATTAAAAAGCCAAAAAACCCAAACTAAAGTTACACTTCTTTTCTGACCATCTATATAACAGTAAAAATAAAAATTATCAAATTTGAAAGTAATATTACATTCTAAAATTTTATTAGTTATATTTTTTAAAGTATATAAAAACAGACTCACAGACCAATGGAATAGAATGATAGCCCAGAAATAAACCCTCACATATGTAATCAAATGATTTTAACTTTCAACAAGAGTACTATGACCGTTCAATGGGGGAAGACCAATTTTTTCAACAAATGTGCAGGGAAAATGGGATATCCACATGCCAATGAATGAGGTTGAACCTTATCTTGCACCAGACAAAAAACTTACTCACAATGGATCAAAGACCTAAACATTAATACCTAATTTATATAATAAAACTCTTAGAAGGAAATAGAGGGGGAAAGTTCATTACATTATATTTGGCAGTAATTTCTTGGATACAACACCAAAAGTACAAACAACAAAAGTAAAAATAGATTAAATTGAACAACATCAACATTTAAAACCCTATGATTCAAAAGATACCATCAACAGAGTGAGAAAGTAACCTGCAGGATGGAAAAAAATATTTGCAAATCATGTATCTGGTAAGAATTCCTATAACACCAACGAAAAACAAAGAGCCCTATTAAAAATGAGCAAAAAACTTGAAGAGACATTTCTCCAAAGATAATATATAAATGGCCAGTACTCACATGAAAAGATATTTAATATCATTATTAGGGAAATGCAAATCAAAACTAGGGATGAGTTATTACTTAACCACATTAGAATGGCTAATATTAAAAAAGAAAAAGAAAATGTCACCAAAGATGTAGAAACTGGAGCCCTGTGACTCTTGATTGTAATATAAAATGCTACAGTTGCTATGGAAAACATAGAGTTTTTCCTCAAAAACTTAAAAATTAAAATTGCCATCCAGCAATTTCATTTCTGGTATATAGCCAAATGAATATAAAGTAGGGATTCAAATATTTGTACACTCATATTCATAGAAGCATTATTCACAATGTGCATATACCAACACTACTGAACTGTGCACTTCAAACTGATTAAGATGATAAATTTTATGTTTATGTGTATTTTATCAAAATTTTTAAAATATGCATATAATGTGGTGCGTGAGTGGCAAAGTCAGTTAAGTATCTAACTCTTGATCTCAGCTCAGGTCTTGATCTCAGGGTCGTCAGCTCAGCATGGAGTCTACTTAAAATACACATATATAAAATATATCAATGTATATATAGGTTACATATAAATATAAATTATACATATAAATACATATAATACATAAAATATACATATATATGTATGTATGTAATATACAGGTTTACCTTACAATATGAGCTTGAAGGTTATGAAAGAAGTACACTGAGATTGATTATCTCCTTAAAATAACACCAAAGAAGAGCTAAATTTCAAAAGTACCACGATTTTCTTAAATTTTAATAACCTAGAACTCTAATCCTAGTCAAATAACACCAAGGTGCTTTTTTTAAAAAGCCATGGGGATTAAAACACAATTCTTTTTTTTTTTTTAATTTATTTGATAGAGAGAAACACAGCGAGAGAGGGAACACAAGCAGGGGTAGTGAGAGAGGGAGAAGCAGGCTTCCCCTAAAACACAATTCTTTAAAAACACTCTCGGGGCGCCTGGGTGGCTCAGTTGGTTAAGCAACTGCCTTCGGCTCAGGTCCTGATCCCAGAGACCCGGGATTGAGTCCCACATCGGGCTCCCTGCTCGGCAGGAAGCCTGCTTCTCCCTCTCTCACTCCCCCTGCTTGTGTTCCCTCTCTCGCTGTGTTTCTCTCTGTCAAATAAATAAAATCTTAAAAAAAAAAAAAAAAACTCTCATTTTGGAGAATTTGTGAAGATGATGAAACAGGAGAATCCTGAACTCACCTCCTTCCATGAATACATCAAGGCTACAACTACATATAATGTAACTGACTCTGAAAATTACCTAAAGACTAAAAGACTAGCTCTTCCACAGTTAAAGCTGTAAAGAAAAAAATCACATCAGGAAGGGTAGGAGGGCCAGAGATGTGGCTGGGAATCAAAACCCTGGTGCAGTGACCTATAAGCAAGTCGAGTATCAAAAGTATAAAGGTCTTCCTTGAGAAGCAAGAGGACCAAGCCCCACATTAGGTACGTTTCCCCACCCTGGGGAATCTGTGCTAGGAGGACATACCCCCATAATGTCTGGCTTTGACAATCAGCAGGGCTTAACTCCAGGAGCCTGACTCCAGAAGAACCAGAGGGCTATGGAACTAAGATTTCACTCTTAAAGAACGAGCATACAATAGCATTCACTCCAACACCCAGCAGATGGGCGAACATTCGAAAAGAACCTGGGCTTGGGTACCTGGGTTGTTCAGATGATTAAGTGTCTGCCTTGAGGTCAGGTCATGATATCCAGGTTCTCGGATCAAGCCCCATGCCAGGCTCCCAGGTCGACAGGGAGTCTGCTTCTTCCTCTCCCCTTGCTTGTGCTCTGTCTCTCTCTCTCAAATGAATGAATAAAATCTTAAAAAAATAAATAAATAAATAAAAGCACCTGGACCCTACAAGAAGGAAATTTTTGACAAACTTTAGGGCATGTGCTAGAGAGGCAGGGATCACTTTGGAATCACTGATGAGCACCATTATTCTTGACCCGCTTCAGCCTAGCTAGCCCAACATGGTTGGAAGACAGTACTAGCAATCTGTCTAACTTGCTAGCTGGGCTTACCCAACCCCAACATCTCCCCCCAAAGACACACCCCACGCTCCATGCCTACCTCAAGAGGCACCCCTCCAAAGTGCTTCTGCCCAGTAAGGGGAGCCAGCACCACTCACCAGGATGTCACAACAGTTATAGCAGAGCCTGTCAGCCAGCTATACCAGACGCTAATCCCACCAACCAGCATCCCCTCAGCAGCAGCAACCAGGCCTCTCCACCACCTATGCCAGGGAATAGGCCCACTCACCAGTGTGCTGTCAGTAGTCACACCAGTCATTGCTGTCAGCTAGTCTGGAAGCCAGCCCGCAGACCTGCCACCAGAATGCCCATAAAACTTGTGGCTCAGAAAATGAACTTCTGGGACTTCATCAAAATAAAAAGCTTCTGTACAGCAAAGGAAACAGTCAACAAAACAAAGAGGCAACCCACAGAATGGGAGAAGATATTCGCAAATGACACTACAGACAAAGGGCTGGTATCCAAGATCTATAAAGAACTACTCAAACTCAACATCCAAAAAGAAGATGAACACATCAAAAAATGG
>PITA01022283.1:0-14900 GCA_004023965.1 Spilogale gracilis | reverse complement strand
GGAAAAAATGTTCAGCATCACTAGCTATCAGGGAAATTCAAATCAAAACCACACTGAGATACCACCTTACATCAGTCAGAATGGCCAAAATTAACAAGTCAGCAAACAATAAGTGTTGGAGAGGCTGTGGGGAAAGGGGAACCCTCTTACACTGTTGGTGGGAATGTAAACTGGTGCAGCTGCTTTGGAAAACAGTGTGGAGATTCCTTAAAAAATTAAAAAATAGAGCTACCCTATGACTCTGCAATTGCACTACTGGGCATTTACCCCAAAGATACAGATGTAGTGAAAAGAAGGGCCATATGTACCCCAATGTTCATCGCAGCCATGGCCACAATCGCCAAACTGTAGAAAAAGCCAAGATGCCCATCAACTGATGAATGGATAAAGAAGATGTGGTACATATATACAATGGAATACTATGCCTCCATCAGAAAGGATGAATATCCAACTTTTGTAGCAACATGGACTGGACTGGAAGAGATAATGCTGAGTGAGCCAAGTAGAGAAAGTCAAGTATCACATGGTTTTCACTTACTTGCAGTGCATGAGGGGTAACCTGGAGAACAGTGGGAGAAGGAAAGTAAATGGGAAGTAGGGTAATCCAGGGAGAGAAACGAAACAACAGAGACTTTGGACACAGAAACAAACTGAGGGGCTTGGAGGGAGGGGGGTGGGGGATGGGAAAGCCTGGTGGTGGGTACTGGGGGCACCTATTGCATGGAGCACTGGGTGTGGGGAATGAATCTTGGAACACTGGGGAAAAAAATTTTAAGTAACAATAAAAAAAATAAACAAAATAAAATAAAACAAAATATATATTAAAAAAAAAAAAAAAAACTTGTGGCTCAGTCATAACAGGAGGATACATGCAGCTCACACAGGAGACATTCCGGAAATACCTGGTTCTTGTGACCAGTGGATTGCCCTACTAGGTCCCCCATACACCTTGTACACAAGGCCAATATTTTCAAGGCCAGGAAACATAGCTGACCTACCAAATACAAAGAAATGAACACATAGAACAGACAAAATTAAAAGACAGAAGAACAGTCTAAATAAAGAACAGGATAAACCCCAGAAAAAGAACTTAACAAAATGTAGGTAGGCAATCTACTGATAAAGAGTTCAAAGTAGTGTTCATAAAGATACTCAACAGATTTGAGAGAAGAATGGATGAATTCAGTGAGAATATCAACAAAGATATAAAATATTTTTTAAAAAGAATACAGTAACTGAAATGAAAAACAACTAGAAGGAACTGAAAGCAGATAGAGGATGTATAAGAACAGATTAACATTAACAATCTGAAGACAGAGTAGTGAAAAACATCCAAGATGAACAGCAAAAAGATTTAAAAAATTTTTTAAATGAAGATAGGTTAAGCAACCTCTGGGACAACATCAAGCATACTAACATTCACATTATAGGTGTCCCAGAAGGAGAAGAAAGAGGAAAAGAGGTAGAAAAATTATTTGAAGAAATAATAGATGAAAAGTTCCCTAACCTGGGGAAGGAAACAAACATCTAGGTCCAGGAAACACAGAGACCTAAACAAGATGAACCAAGAAGGTCTACACTAAAACACATAATAATTATAATGGCAAAAATTAAGAAAAGGAGATATTCTAAAAGCAGTGAGAGAAAAGCAATTAGTTACATAGAGGGGATAACTCATAAGGCTATCAGCCAATTTCTCAGCAGAAACTTCTCCGGCCAGAGAAGAGTGGCATGATATATTCAAAGTGTTAAAAGGAAAAAAACCTACAACCAAGAATACTCCACCTGCAAGTTTATCATTCAGAATTGAAGGAACAATATAGCATTTCCTGGACAAACAAAAGTTAAAGAAGTTCATCACCACTAAACCATACAAGAAATGTTAAAGAACCTTCTCTAAGCAGAAAAGGAAAGGCCATAACTAAAAGTAAGAACATTACAAGAGAAAAAATATTTCACTAATAAAAAAGCAAACATATTAAACATAGCAATCATTTATAATGTTAGTACAAAGTTTAAAAGACAAAGGCAATAAAATCTATTACGTCTACAAAAATTAGTTGAGACATGCTAAATAAAAAGATATAAATATGACATCATATACCTAAAAGGTGGAAGGGGAAGTAAAAATGTTGTGCTGTTAGGATATGTTCAAACATAGGTAACCATCAACTTAAAATGGACTACTATAAACATAGGAGGTCATATATGCACATCACAGTAACCATGACCAAAAACCTATAGCACATAAACAAGAAAATAATGAAAGCCAAGCATAACACTAAAGCCATCAAGCACAAGGAAAAAGAGCAAGCCAAGAATAAACAGAGAACTACAAAAACAACCAGAAAATATTAAACAAAATGGCAATAAGTTGATAACTATCATTTTAAATGTAAAATGTAGGGGCGCCTGGGTGGCTGAGTTGGTAGGGCGACTACCTTCAGCTTGGGTCATGATCCTGGAGACCCGGGATCGAGCCCTGCATCGGGCTCCCTGCTTGGTGGGAGGCCTGCTTCTCCCTCTCTCACTCCCCCTGCTTGTGTTCCCTCTCTGGCTGTGTTTCTCTCTGTCAAATAAATACAATCTGTAAAAGAAAAAAAATGTAAAATGTAATATTTTAAATCTAAAAGAACTAAGGTTTCAAATCAAAAGAAATAAAAAGACTGAATGGTTTAACACAAATTTTAAAAAATACCAACCTATATGCTGTCTACAAGAGATGCACTGTATTTTTTTTAAGCAGACTCCTTTCCCAGGGTGAAGCCCAACATTGGGCTCAAAATCACCAACTCACCACCCTGAGATTGAGACATAAGCTAAGATCAAGAGTTGGACACTTAAATGACTGAATCACCCCGAAGCTCAAGACACTCACTTTGGATCAAAAGATACACACCACCTGAAAGCAAAGGGATGGAAAGAGATACACTATGCAAATAGACGAAAAGAGAATAAAGCCTTTATAGGAAAAACCCACAGCCAACATTACACTCAATGATGAAAAATTGAGAGCTTTGCCCCTAAGGTCAGGAAAAAGATAAGAATGTCCACTTTTGGGGCATCTGGGTGGCTCAGTCATGATTAATGATTAATCATCTGCCTTCAACTCAAGTCATGATCCTACGGACCTGGGATCAAGCCCAACATCGGGCTTTCTGCTCAGCAGGAAACCTGCTTCTCCCTCTCCCACTCCCCCTGCTTCTGTTCCCTCTCTTGCTGTGTCTCTCTCTGTCAAACAAAATATTTTTTTTTAAATGTCCACTTTCACCACTTTTATTCAACATAATACTAGAAAAACCCCAGTCACAATGATTATACAACATAAAGAAGTTAAAAATATTCCAGTTTGGTAAGGAAGAAGTAAAACTCTTTGCAGATGACATGAGACTACGTATAGAAAACCCAAGGGGTACCTGGGTGGCTCAGTTGGTTAAGCGACTGCCTTCGGCTCAGGTCATGATCCCGGAGACCCGGGATTGAGTCCCACATCTGGCTCCCTGCTCGGTGGGAAGCCTGCTTCTCCCTCTCTCACTCCCCCTACTTGTGTTCCCTCTCTGGCTGTGTTTCTGTCTGTCAAATAAATAAAATCTTAAAAAAAAAAACAAAAAAACAAAAAACCCAAGAGACTCCATCAAAAAACTACTAGAACTGACAAATGGATTCGGTAAATTTGTAGGATACAAAATCAACATACAAAAATCTGCTGCATTCCTATATACTAAAAATAAAGAAGCAGAAGGTAAAATTAAGAAAAAAATCCCATTTATAATTACACTAAAACAGTATCTTAAAGAGATGAAAGATCTGTTCTCTGAAAACTATAAAACACCAGTGAAAGAAACTGAAGAAGATACACACACAAAAAATGGTAGGACATTTCATGTTCATTGGTTGAATAAAAACATTGCTAAAATGGCTATACTACCCAAAACTGTTTCCAGATTAAATGCAATTCCTACCAAAATACCAGTAACATATTGCACAGAACTAGAACAATCTTTTTTTTTATTATTAAAGATTTTATTTATTTGACAGAGAGAAACACAGCCAGAGAGGGAACACAAGCAGGGGGAGTGAGAGGGAGAAGCAGGCTTCCCGCCGAGCAGGGAGCCCGATGTGGGACTTGATCCCGGGTCTCCAGGATCACGACCTGAGCCTAAGGCAGTCGCTCAACCAACTGAGCCACCCAGACGCCCAATCTTAACATTTATATAGAACCACAAAAGATGCTGAATAGCCAAAACAATCTTGAAAAAGAAAAACCAGAGGTATCACAATTCCAGATTCCAAGTTATATTACAAAGTGGTAGCAATTAAAACAGTATAGTACTGGCATAAAAAGAGACACATAGATCAATGGAATAGAATTTTAAAAAAGGGCGCCTGGGTGTCTCAGTTGGTTGGGCAATGGCCTTTGGCTTGGGTCATGATCCTGGAGTCCAGATATCGAGTCCTGCATCAGGTTTTCAGCTCCATGGGAAGTCTGTTTCTCCCTCTGACCTTCTCCCCCTCTCGCACTCTCTCTCTCTCGAATAAATAAATAAAATCTTAAAAAAAATAACTTCAGAAATAAACCTAGAAATTATTTAAATCAATCAACAAAGGAGGAATGAATACACCATGGGAAAAAGATAGTGTCTTCAACAAATGGGTGTTGAGAAAACTGGATAGCAACATGAAAAAGAAGAAAACTGAACCACTTTGTTTTACTATACACAAAAATAAACTCAAAATGGATTAAGGACCTAAATATGAGACCTGAAACCATAAAAATCCTTGAAAAGAGCACAGGCAGTAATCTAACATCAGCCATAGCAACATTTTTTAAGATCTGTCTCTTAAGGGAAATAAAAGAAAAAATAAACAATTGGGACTTCATCAAAATAAAAAGTTTCTGCACAGTAAAAGAAACAAAACAAAAAGGTAACGTAATGAATAGGAAAAGATATCTACAAATGACATATCCAATAAAGGATTAGTATCCAAATTATCTAAAGAACTAACACAACTCAACATCCCCAAAATAATCCAATTAAAAATGGGCAGAAGACATAAGCAGACATTTCTCCAAAGACATACCACAGACACATAAAAAGATGGTCAACATCACTCATCTTAAGGGAAATGCAAATCAAAATCACAATGAGATATCACCTCACATCTGTCAAAATGGCCAAAAGCAAAAGAGAAACAAACGTTGGCAAAGATGTGAAGGAAAAGGAACCTTCATGCAGTGTTGGCAGTAATGCAAATTAGTGCTGCCACTGTAGAAACCTAGCATGGAGGTTCCTCAAAAAGTTAGAAAATAGAAACACCCCATGATCCAGGAATCATAATACTGGGTATTTATCACCAAAATACCAATTCAAAGGGATACATGCTTCCCTGTATTTACTGCTGCAGTATTTAAAATAGCCAAACTAGAGGAGCCTGGGTGGCAGAGTCAGTTGAGTGTTCCACTTCGCTTTGGCTAGGGTCGTGATCTCAGGGTGGTAAGCCCCACAATGGGCTCTGCTCTCAACATAGAGTCTGCTTCAGATTCTCTTTCCCCTGCCCCTTGTGCTTGCTCTTTCTCTCTCTCTCAAAAATAAATAAATATATCTTTTTAAAAAAATTTTAAATAAAATAGCCAAATTGTGGAAGCAGCCCAATTGTCCACTGATACATAAATGGATAAAGAAGAGGTGATACACACAAACACAAACACACACACACGACTATTATTCTGTCATCAAAAGAATGAAATCTTGCTAATTGCAATGACACAGAGCTAAGGAGTATAATGCTAAGTGAAATAAGTCAGTCAGAGAAAGATAAATACCATACGATCTCACGTATATGTGCAATTTAAGAAACTAAACAGATAAACATAGAAGGGGAAAAAAGAAGGAAGCAAACCATGAGAGACTCTTAAATATAGAGAAACTGAGGGTTGATGGAGGAAGGAGATTGGGAGGGGTGGGATGATGGATAATGGGTATAAGGATGGGCACTTATAATGAGCACTGGGTGTTACACTTAAGTGACAAATTACTAAAATCTATACAAATCTACTCCTGAAACCAGTATAACTCTATATGTTAACCAGAATTTAAATAAAAACTTGAACAAATCAAATGAGCAAAGAAAAAAAAGACAAACCAAGAAAGATAGTCTTAACTATAAACAGATGGTTACCAGAGGGGAGGTTGTTAGGGGGATAGGGAAAATATAGAATGGGGATTTAAGAGTAACTTACCATGATTTAAAAACAACAACAACAACAACAACAACAACCAAAACTGTAAGATACTGATGAATGAACTGGAGATGACACAACGAAATGGAAAAATATTCCAAGAACATGGATTAAAAGAATAATATTGTTAAAATGTCCATACTACTCAAATGAATCTGCAGATTCAATGCAATCCTGATCAAAATATCAACAGTATTTTTCATAGAACTAGAGCAAAAAATCCTGAAATCTGTATGGAACCACAAAAGGTCCCAAATAGCAAAAACAATGTCAAGAAGGAAGAACAAAGCCGGAGGTACCATAACCCCAGATTTCAAACCATACTACAAAGCTACACAACTATACTATGATAATCAAAACAATATGGTAGTGGCACGAAAACAGAAACACATATTAACGGAAGAGAAGAGCCCAGAAATAAACCCACATTTATATGGTCAATTAATCTGTGACAAAGGAGGCAAAGGCAAAAATAGACAATGAGGAAAAGACAATCTATTTAATAAATGGTAGTGGGAAACTAGACATTTATATGCAAAAGAATGAAACAACCATGCTCTTATACCATATACAAAAATAAACTCAAAATAGATTAAAGACTTAAATATGAGACTGGAAACTATACAATGCCTAGAAGAAAACATGTGCTGTAAACTCATGGACATTTGTCAGCAATATTTGGATTTGACCGCTCAGACATGAACAAAAAAAGCCAACTAAATAAAATTTTTTTTAAGATTTTATTTATTTGACAGAGAGAGAGAGAGCACAAGCAGGGGGAGTGGTGGGTAGAGGGAGAAGGAGAAGTAGACTCCCTGATGAACAGGGGAGCCCGATGTGGGGCTTGATCACAGGACCCGGAGATCATGACCTGAGCTGAAGGCAGCTGCTTAACCAAATGAACACCCAGGTACCTCGTAAATAAATTTTTACAAAAAGACAAAAATAGGAGCACTTGCGTGGCTCAGTCAGTTAAGCATCTGACTCTTGATTTTGGCTCAGGTCATGGTCTTAGCGTCATGAGAGCAAGCCCTCTTGTCTGGCTTTGTGCTGGGTGTGGAACTGCTTTAAGATTCTCTCCCCTTCCTCACTTGTGCGCAAGCTCTCTCGCTCTCTCTCTCAAAAAAAGGGGGGGGGGCAAAAAATAAGTAACTGGGACTACATCAACTAAAAAGCTTTTACACAGTGAAGGAAACCAACAAGTTGAAAAGGCAACCCACTGAATGGGAGAAGAGATTACAAATGATATATCCAATAAAGAGATAATATCCAAGATATATAAAGAACTCAGAAAACACCACCAAAAAATCAAACAAGCCAGTTTAAAAAATGGGCAGAGATGATATGAATTAACATTTTCCAAAGACATATAGGTGGAACAGACATATTCATCATTAATCATCAGGGAAACAAATCAAAACCACAATGAAATATATCACCTCACACCAGTAGGAATGGCTACTATCAAAATGACAAGAAATAAGTATTATCACCTCACACCAGTAGGAATGGCTACTATCAAAATGACAAGAAATAAGTATTAGCAATGAGTTGGAGAAAAGAGAACCCTCCCGCACTACTGGTAAGAATGTAAACTGGTGCAGCCAGTAAATGAGGTGAGTGGGGGTGCCTGGGTGGCTCAGTCAGTTAAGTGTCTGCCTTCAGTTCACATCATTGCCTTGGGTTCACATCATGATCCCAGGGCTGTAGGGCCAAGCCCAACATCGGGCTCCCTGCTTAGCAGAGAGCCTGCTTCTCTCTTTCTCTCTGCCTGCCACTCTGCCTATTTGTGTTATCTCTCTCAAATAAATAAATAAAATCTTCAAAAGAAAAATTTATTTAGGGGCACCGGGGTGTTTGTCGGTTGAATGTCTGCGTTTGGTTTAGGTCATGATCCCAGGACAAATCCTGCATCTAGCTCCTTGCTCGACAGGGAGCCTGCTTTTCCCTCTACCTGCTGCTCCCCCTGCTAACTCTGTCGCTCTCTCTCAAACAAAATCTTTTTAAAAAATAAACAAATAAAATAAATGAGTTTATTTAAACTCAGTATTTCTACTCTACCACTCAACTATTTACATAAAATGATAATTATGAATCATTTTCAGTGGCGCCTGGGTGGCTCAGTTAAGCATCTACTCTCAGCTCAGGTTATGATCCCTGGGTCCTGGGATCGAGCCCTGCATTCGGCTCCCTGCTCAGAAGACAACCGGCTTCTCCCTCTCCCTCTGCTGTTCCCCCTGCTTGTGTTCTCTGTTTCTCTCCCTGTCAAATAAATAAGTTTTTAAAAATTAAAAAAAAATCATTTTTAGACCATCTCCTGTTAAGAAAGTATGCTTTAAATTTCCTTTAAATATTTTTTAAATATATGTCCATTAATTACAAACCACAATCCTCATACTATAACAGCTATCTTTATCTTTCATGGTCCATTTTAATATTCACCTATATGCATTTAGTTTTTACCTGTTTTGTTAAAAAACATAAACAAATGGAGCAATGTTTTTACAGATTTAACTATTTTGTTTAAAAGCAAGTTTGTATTTGTATTATGAGATAAAATTCAAAAAATATCAACTTTCATGTAAAAATGTTTTAAAATATCCTTATCAAGTGAGTTAACTCAATAAACTGGGAAAATCCTAATAGAATTAATAGAATATTTAATGGCACTATTTCACACATAAACCATTAGAGACACCTTTTCCATGAATCTCTATGAAAGTCTACGAAAAAAATGTTTGAGATCTATTTAAATTTGTAGAATTTTACAACTAGTCAAGAGTATAGAATTCATCCTACATAAAATAATTTATCCATTGATCTTTTTTGCTGAATTGCAGCCATATTTCTGTCAGTTCAAATGATGATCTATACATGAGGGATTAATCTGACACAAGACAGTAAAGCTTAATCCTTCAGTATATCATAATCTATTTATTCTGCATGTTAAGAGGATTTCAGATTTAAAAATTATACAGGAAGTGATGCCAGAAATGTACACAGAATAAGATTTTCCTAAAATATTAAGTTTTAATGTCTATACAATATGAATAGACTTTATTTAGAAATGTCAAAAATGTCAAAAAATGTCTAGGGTAACAAATGACTTCTTTATTTTAAAATGTCAAATAAATGTCATTTAATTTTTAAGAAGTAGAATTAAAGTCTTTATTTGATAACATTTTATATAAAAGAAATTAAATCTTAAATATAGAAAATTTATTTCTATATTATTTTCTAGCTAGAAGTTAGCATGTTCTCATTTTATGTCACTTAATGAAGTTACCACTATTAAGAGAGAAGAAATATGCTTACATAATCACAGGAAGAATAAAAGGCACTGTCAAACTAAAAGAAGATCCCTTGCTTTACTCTGTAATTATTCATATTATATATAAAAAATAAATTACTCATGCCATATACAAGAGATGTCACTAATTTCTTCTTTGAAAATCTGTCCTGCTCATAACCCTGGAAGGGACAGATCCCTTGTGCCCTTTGACCCTGTCCCTTCACTCCCAACCCTACCTCCAGAACACAAATGATTAAAGCAATTTATTATTCTTTCCTGGGAATTTGGAATTAGAGGGTGGGACACTTGATTGTGGGATGAAAACTAGAAGTTATGTGGACTATGAGTCTTAGGCTATCATTTTGAAATGGTCCTGATAAGGCCATATGCAAGTAAATATGTGAGCAGGAAAGTCAGTTTATAATGAATAAGAAGAGAGAAGCAAACATGCAGAGAAATGTCAACAAGCCAGCTGGTTCCAGAGAGCTGTTTCCTAGAGGCTGCCAGCAATTGAATGAAATGAAATGTCCTTTAAGATATCAACTCTTTCCAAGAGAGTTTTACTTAAACCTTTTTGAATGCTTTCTGCTTTCATAAACAAACATTCCTTGATTATGACAATGATTCAAAAAACATTTCATACACAGAGCTTTACAAAATAATTAAGGACTTCCAAAAACAAGACAGAATAAAGAAACAAATTCAAATTTCCTTTATAGTATCTGAGAACTACTGCTTTTACAAATATGAGAAGCATGAGAGAAATTACTCCATTAAATAGATATTGTCCTTTAACCCTCAAAAATCTACAATAAGGGGGGACGCCTGGGTGGTTCAGTTGGTTGAGCAACTGCCTTCGGCTCAGGTCATGATCCCGGAGACCAGGGATCAAGCCCCACATCAGGTTCCCTGCTCGGTGGAAGCCTGCTTCTCCCTCTCTCACTCCCCCTGCTTGTGTTCCCTCTCTCGCTGTGTTTCTCTCTGTCAAATAAATAAATAAAATCTTAAAAAAAAAAATCTGCAATAAGGGAGCACCTGGTTGGGTCAGTCAGTAGAGCAAGCAACTTTTCATCTCAGGGTTATAAGTCTGAGTTCCACATTGGCCATCGAGCTTCCTTAAACAAAAAATCTGCAAGGGTGCCTGGGTTGCTCAGTCATTAAGCATCTGTCTTCGGCTCGGGTTATGATCCCCGAGTCCCAGGATCAAGCCCTGCAACAGGCTCCCTGTTCAGTAGAAGGCCTGATTCTCCCTCTCTCACTCCCCCGGCTTTCCTTCCCTCTCTAGCTGTGTTTCTGTCAAATAAATAAATAAATTTTTTTTAAAAAATCTGCAGTACAGCACTCAAGCTGTGAAAATTCCTCAACCCAGAACCTGCTAACATCTTACAGGATGTTAATGTCTAGATTTAATTTGAGTATCTACTTACCTCCTCCATATTTGTGTGATTTTTTTTCAATGTCTTAATCTTAGACTATTTTATTTTTGTATCACTTGAACATATTTTATCATTTTGTGATTTACTCTTTTTACTGGTTATTCTAAATTGCTTATTCTTAGTTTATATTTTGTCTTAATATTTTTTATATCTTACCACTTTAGACTCTTATTTTTATCCTCTTATTTAATATTTCTTAAATTTGCATTCAAGTTTTTATTTTATCCATATTAGATAACTTTTTTTAACTTATTTATTTTTAGGTAAACTCTATGCTCAACACAGGGCTTGAACTCACCTTGAAAGCAAGAGTTACATGCTCTACCAACTGAGTCAGCCAAGTGCCCCCAGATTAGATATCTTTTAACCTTATTTATTTTTTCTCTGAATTTAAACTATATATTATAGAATGCTTTTAAAACACATGAAATTTTTAAAGAATAAAATTTGAAACCTCTGTTTCTTTTTACTCTCCTTTTCTGTAAATAGAGGCATACCTCATTTTATTGCACTTTGCTTTACTGGGTTTCACAGAAATTATGGGGTTTTTTGGTTTTTGTTTTGTTTTTTTACAAACTGAAGGTTTGTGGCAACCCTGCATTGAGAAAGTCATTTTTCCAACAGCAGTCATTGCTGGTTTCATGTCTCTGTGTCATATTTTGATAATTCTTCCAATATTTCAAATTTCGTCATTATTACTATATTTGTTATGATGATCTATCATCAGTGATCTTTGATGTTACTGTTGTAATTGCCTTGGGGCCCCACAAACTGAACCCAGAAAATATGACAAACTTAAATGTTCTGTGAGTTATGACTACTCCACCAACGGGCCATTCCCCTGTCTCTCTGCCTCTCCTTGGATCTCCCTAGGAACACAGCAATAGTAATACTGAAAAGCCAATCAGTAATCTTACAATGGCTAGAAATGATTAAGCTTAGTAAAGATGGCATGTCAAAAGCTGAGACAGGTCAAAACCTAGGGCTCTTGCACCTTAGAGTTAACCGCATTGTGAATGCAAAGGAAAGTCCTTGAAAGAAATGAAAAGTGCTACAGTGATCACATGAATGTTAGGAAAAAGAAACAGCTTTACTTACTGCTGATATGGAGAAAGTTTTAGGGGTCCGGATAGAAGATCAAATCAGTGACCACATTCCCTTAAGCCAAAACCTAATCCAGATCAAGGTCCTAATTCTTCAATTCTATGAAGGTTCAGAAAGGTGAGGAAGCTGCCTAAGTTTGAAGCTAGCAGACACTGGCTCATACATTTAAGGAAAAAAGCAATATCTGTAACGTAAAAGTATAAAATAAAGAGGCAGGTGCTGATGTAGATCTAGCTGAGATCATTAATGAAAGTGGTTACACTAAAAAAAAAACCAGACTGTCAATGTAGACAAAACAACCTCCTGCTAGAAGAAGGTACCATCTAGGACTCTCATAGCTAGAAAGAAAACCAATGCCTACCTACAAAGGACAGGCTCTTTTTAGGGGCTAATGCAGCTGGTGACTTGAAGTTGAAGCCAATGTCCACTTACCATTCCCCAAATCCTAGAGTCCTCTAGAAATTATGCTAAATCTGCTCTGCGTGGGGTGCCTGGGTGGCTCAGTCGTTAAGCCTCTACCTTGGCTCAGGTTATGATTCTAGGGTCCTCGTCCAGGTCCAGGGTCCTGTTCTGTGGGAAGCCCTGCTTCTCCCTCTCCCACTCCCCCTGCTTATATTTCCTCTTCTCCCTCTCCCACTCCCCCTGCTTATATTTCCTCTTTTGCTGTCTCTCTCTGTCAAATAAATAAAATCTTCTAAAAAAACACAAAACTTAGGGGCGCCTGGGTGGCTTAGTTGATTAAGAGACTGCCTTCAGCCCAGGTCATAATCCCGGAGACCCGGGATCAAGTCCCATATCGGGCTCCCTGCTCAGCGGGAAGTCTGCTTCTCCCTCTCACTCCCTCTGCTTGTGTTCCCTCTCTGGCTGTGTTTCTCTCTGTCAAATAAATAAAATCTTAAAAAAAAAAACAACCCTGCTCTGCCTGTGTTCACAAAGCCTGCCTTGATGATAGCACATCTGTTTATAACATATTTTACTGAATATTTTAAGCCCACAGAGAATTACTTGAGAATTACTGCTCAGAAAAAAAGATTCTTATGAAAATATTACTGCTCATTACCAATGTACCTGAGTTCTGATGGAGATGTAAAATATGTTTATTATGTTTCATTCCTGCTAGCACATCTAATCTGCAGTCCAAAGATCAATAAGTCATTTCAACTTTCAAGTCTTATTACTGAAGAAATACATTTCTTTTTTTCTTATATTTTATTTGACAGAGAGAAACACAGCCAGAGAGGGAACACAAGCAGAGGGAGTGAGAGAGGGAGAAGCAGTCTTCCTGCAGAGCAGGCAGCCTGATGTGGGATTCGATCCCGGATCTCTGGGATCATGACCTGAGCCAAAGGCAGTCACTTAACCAACTGAGCCACCGAGGCACCCCAAGAAATACATTTCAAAAGCTGTCATAGATACAGATTCCTCTGATGTATCTGGCAAAGCAAACCAAAACTTTCCAAAAAGCATTTACCACTCCAAATGCTGTAAAGAACATTCATGGTTCATGGGAAGAAGTCAACATGAACAGGAGTTTAGAAGTTGATTCTGGGTGCCTGGGAGGCTTAGCGGGTTAAGCCTTTGCCTTCGGCTCAGGTCATGATCTCAGGGTCCTGGGATCGAGGCCCACATCGGGCTCTCTGCTCAGCAGGGAGCCTGCTTCCTCCTCTCTCTCTGCCTGCCTCTCTGCCTACTTGTGATGTCTCTCTCTGTCAAACAAATAAAATAATCCTTAAAAAAAAAAGTTGATTCTAACCTAAATTCTAAAGTCATGAATAACTTTGAGGAGTTCAGGACATCACGGAGGAACTACAGATGTGGTGAAAATAGCAAGATAAGTATAACTAGATGCAGAGCCTGAAGATGGGACTAAATTTCTGTAACTGAATCTCATGAAACTTAAATAGATTAGGAAAGTTTCTTATGGATGAAGAAAGTGGTTTCTTGAGTTGGAACCTACTCCTGGTGAAGATTTTGTGAAGACTGTTCAAATGACCAGGAGTTAGGACATTATATAAACTCAGTTAATAAGGCAGTGGCAGGGTATAAGAAGACAGATGCCAATTTTGAAAGAAACCTGCTACTGTTGGTAAAATGCTATCAAACAGCACCCCCACAGTACACATCTGCTGATGTGGCAAACTTCATTGTTGTCTTATTTTAAGACATTGCCAAAGCCACCTGAACCTTCAGCAACTACCACCCTGATCAGTCAGCAGCCATCAATATCAAGGAAAGACACTCCACCACCAAAGATTACAACTCAGTGAAAACTCAGATGATGGTTGACATTTTTTAACAATAAAGTACTTTTGAGTTAAGGTATGCATATTTTTTAGACATAATGCTATTATACACTTAACAGAATATAGTATGAACATAACTTTTATATGCACTGCAAAACCAAAAAATTTACTTGATTCACTTTATTGCAGTGGTCTAAAACTGAAATTGCATCTCTGAGGTATGCCTGGGATCATATAATATAGTGTAGGGTCCTGCTTTCTTTAGTTGAAACTATTGCAATTATACTTTAACACTCAGCTGATCAGCATTTAGGTAAATTTCATTTTAGGGTTAATATTAACATTGACTGACTCATTTACATTATTTTTAAATACTTATTTCTGGGGAGGGTCAAGATGGCGGAAGGCCAGGTGACCGCATTTCAGGGAGTTCCTTGAAGAGAGCTGAATTCCAACAAAAAAACCACTACAAGACCACCGTGAACACCCATGAAACCAGCCTGAAATGTGATATTTCCCACTTCTGGACCGCCACGAGAGACAAAGAACATCGGCAAAAAGGTAGAAACAAATTGGAGGGTCTG
>PITA01022282.1:0-30675 GCA_004023965.1 Spilogale gracilis | reverse complement strand
GTCTCCTATCCCCCAGACCCTCACCTGTACCCCATCCCTCAGACCCACAGACCCTCACCTTATCCACCAGACCTTTATCTGTACCCATCCCTCCATCCCCCAGACCCTCATCGGTACCCCCATAACTCAGACCCTTACTCGTGCCCTAGCCATTCATTCCAGCTGCCCAGAAACTCCTTTTCCTGATCCTGGGGAGGACGCTGGAACATCAAGATGGCCAGACCAACACAGGAGAGCCACGAAGGGTCTGAGAGCTGACACCTCCCCTTGCAGCCCAGGATCCCTTCGTGAGGGCCCAGGCCTCAGACAGGATGACGGCCACAGTCATGCAGAACTGCGAAGCTACCAGGAAAGGGCTGAAAATTACTTGAAAACATTCAAATGGAAAATGACTGAAATTAGTCGATCTGACAGACCACTCTGGCTCTCTCCCCAGGAGGGGTGTTTAACTGCTGGGTCTGAAGTGTTTCTCACTGCCACTTTCATCTGGGCCCACGGCAGCACAAGGGTACGCCCCCCCCAGTAAAGGTGCACGTGGGGGCTGGAAATGAAGTGGGTGCTCTGCACAGACTAGTTTTCCGGTACTGGCTTTATTAAGACAGAATTCACAATTACACCATAAAATTCACCCATCTAAACACAGCAGGTGGTTTTCACTAGATTGGGAGACTAGACAGCATCACCATCAGGATTAGCACACGGCCCCCTCAGGAGCCACCTCCCTCCCCCAGCCTCCCGCCCCGCCCTCTCGCCTTCGCAGCCGCTAGGACGCTACTCTCCGTCTCTGTGGATGTGCTTGCTCTGTGTGCTTTTGCGACGGGCGTGGCTCACGGGGCGCCACATGTCACAGTGGCGTCGGCACTCCCGGACATCTGGACACTGTCCACTCGTCGACTGCTGTAAGGGATGCTGCGACAGTCACGCACACAATTTTGTGTGGATGGGGGTCTTCCTCTCTTGAGAATATTCTAGAAATGGAGCCGCGGAGCCCATGGCCTGTTAGAGCACCCTAGGCGGGGCCAGGCCCTCTTGCCCCGTTCTGCAATTGCCAGCCCATGAGGGGGCCCGTGTCTTCACAGCCTCGCCAGCACTGGTCACTACCCATCCCTTTCGTCCGGGCCACGCGGTGGGTGCAACATGCACTTCGTGGCGGCCGTGATTCTCCCTGGCTGATGGCTTCGTGGTTCTGGGCACCGTTCCATGTGCTGATCGGTCGGCTGTGTGTCTTCCTGGGAGGGATGTCTATTCTGAGGCTCTGCTTATTTATTCATTGGGTTCTTTCTCTCGAATGTTTATTTTTACCAGTCCAAATCAGTCTTTACCAAACTTGCTCATTCCACAACATGTGGAAGATGGTGGCCTCATCACATAATGAACGCAGACTAGACGGCTTGTGTTAAGTTTACACACCTCGCCGTTCAAGCACAAGCTTCTGACCGAAGCCTCCAGATGCCGTCCAGGAATGAGGGCACACCCTCCAGGACCAGGACGCTCTGACACCGGGACCCCGCAAGCGTCCCTGCCGCCCGCCCCTCAGCCAGGTCCACAGCGTCTCCTCCATCTTCGACGCCACCCACCTTCTTTCTGAAGTGTTCCTTCCGTCATGTCAATGACCAAGCTGCGTGCATCCCCGGGAGGACCCCAGCGCACAGAACCGTGCTCGCCCACTGGCTGCCGCAGCGGCTGGACAACACCCACGCTCACGCACGCTGGGGGAGGTTTTAGAGGAGCCCCGTGTCCTCCCGCCCTTCCAAACCTGTCCAGGAACACACAAGTTGTCTGCCGGCACAGGAGAACCTGGGGACAGGGGACAGCCCTCCACCCTTGCCTGGGAATGATTCAAACGCTGGCGCTCACCCCGTGGGGAGAGCTGCCCTCGCGGAAAGCAGCATGCACCCAATGCCCGGCATGAATGCCACGCCCAAGCTCAGCTGCCGGGAAAGATCAAAGTAGCACAGTTTGGGACTTGCCTAACCGTAAGGGTGAGCAGACGGAGTGCGGGCCCCGCGGAGCCACGGGAGACCTAGTAAGTGCGGACTGCCTGCAGAGCCCACCCGGGCCCCGAATGACCTCTGGGGGACAGCCCACCGAGAACCACGAACCCCGGCCGTCTCTGTGGGTTCCATCCAGTGGCCGTGCCGTGCACACCTGCGAAGTGGAAGGGAGCGGCGGGTGCCGGACCCTGGGGGCATCTCTGCACACACCGGCTAATCTCACGTGCTCACCACCACTTCTGCTGAAAAGAAATGTCCCAGTGCTTTGCAGAGGACAGGGGATTATGGGCAACTTTACTTTTCTCATTTACCACACTCCTTGATTATTTGCTAAGTGTTCTAGTGAGCATTAATCACTTAAATATTTGGGAAAACCTAGAAAAGATATAATGAAAAGAAAAACTATAGCCAAAAAAGATGTCTTGGGTTCACCAACAGCTTAGCTGGAGGTCACGGTCACCAGGCTCTGCCACAGTGTGAAGGGACAGATGATGCTAGTTGTCCCTGGAGCCCTTCTTGCTGGGGTCAGAGCCCGAGCTGGGCAGAGGCAAAGGGAAGGCTGCAGGGGAGGTGCTGACATGTGCGTCTTTGTGGGCTCAGCAGGGACAGCGTGCATCTCAGCAGACGGGCTGGGGCACGCAGGAGGCATTAATGGTCATCCTACCGCAAAACCCTTCCTCTAGAGCGTGCTCTGCGGGCACGACAGAGATCCAGAAATCACGAGAATCCTAGGCGTACATTTCTTTACCTCATGAATCTGAAAGTTCAGAAGCAAAGGACAAATTCCCGGGAAGGAGAAATTCGCCAAAGCTGACTCAGGAAAATAAAGAAAACTTAAATAGTCATGTGGGTAGAAAAAATATTAAGTTATTAAAATTCTTCCAACAAAGAAAAAGCACAGAGCCGAACAGACTCACAGGAGGATCCTGGCAGTCCTCCAAGAAACAGCCCTTCCTGCCTCACAGAGATTCTTCCAGAATGAGGAGAGACACCCCCAGGCCAGGACCAGCCATCACACAAGGCCCCGCGCTGCCCGCGCATATGTGGAACCTGCAGGACCAGTGACCCATAGGGCAGCAGCTCAGACACTTCCCAGGACCAGCCAGGCGGCCAGCAGCGAGGAAGGGGCTGACCAGTGGGGCCAGGGACTTCTGGCGGCAGTGGGGGGCGGGGGGGGATGTTCTGGTACAAGAAGGAGGTGTTGGCGATGCAGCACTTGCTGAATGAATGTCCCAACAACTAATGGTTCACTTGACATTCTGTGAATTCTAACTCAGTAAAAACTGCGCATCAGCCTCGCCTATGAGCGAAGAAGAAAAACGTCAGGAAGTTGTCCCTGGAAGGGGCTTCTGAGCATGAACTCTGATCCAGCACCAAGCTCAGAGGGCTGGGCCAGGAAGGGCCCCCAGATGCCGAGGGGACCGTGGGGCCGCCCGAGCATACAGCAGACCAGGGAGAGACCTGGTGTGCATGTCGCCGGTGCTGACAGCTGCCCTGACCAGAGAAGAGAGCAGAAAGCTTTCTCGGGTTGGGCTGAGCGGGCAGGGCTGGGTGGGGGTCGGGACCACGCAGCCAGCCCCTTCCACACTGCAAGATGAGGGGCCCTTCCTCCGTCAGAAGCAGTGGGCTCCCCCGTGCCTCCCAGATGCGGGCCTCCCTGACTCTGAGGCTCTGCCCTCCCAGGTCCACACTCAGGGGTCCCCTTTCTCCCCCTTGGAGTAGAAGGGCATTTCCACCTTGTGTTTGGCTGTCCAGGACCCTCCCCAGCCCACAGTTAGCACACAGGCATCTGGGGCAGCTTCCCAGCATGTGGACGGCCAGTCCTCCCGGCTCTATGTGAGGCTGGATGGCACGGGAGCTTCGCCAATGTCCATCCAGCGGTCGGCACAGAGGCGCATGCTGACGGCACTCGTGGGACTGGGAAGGAGCCTGAGTGAGGTCGTGCTGATGCACACGACCCAGGGAACCGAGCAGACCAGAGACACCGATGTCACCTGCAGAAGGAAATGGACTGTGAGCACCGGGGCTGTTTCTCAGGTCGGCAGGACGATATTCACAGGCAGATAACAGGAGAGGGCCACTTTCTGTACACGCTACGTTAACAGGGAAGGAGCTATCTTAGGACCCGAGATAATTTTCAGCAGCCAGACGAACTTGACGGGTAGAGTATCCAGGCGGGGAAATCCTCCGAGCAGCACCGTGGGCCCTACCCCGCAGACAGTCAGCGTGGGGAGATGAAGCACAGACTTGGGGACAGCCCGTCACCAGGGGAGCAGTGGGTTAGACAAGCGCAGAATAAGAGGCTGGTGGCTGGGAGGGTTCCAGCAGCCGAGAGGGGCCACGGCAGGTGCCACCGAGAAGGCTCCACTGGACGTCCAGGAACGGGCATGGGGTGTGAACGGAGGGGAAAGGAAAGGCCGCAGAAAGAGGGCACAGGTGGAAAGCGCTGCAGTTAGAAGTCAGGCACCTGCCCATTTCTGAGGGTCCCCCTTCCTCATGAGGGCGGTTCTGCAGCCCATCCCTAAGTGGGCCCCACTGCACAGGGACACAGCGCTGGGACAGCCTGGGATCCCACGTGACTGCCAGCCCCGCACCATCACACACCTTCAGGAGCACAGAGCAGGGAAAGAGCGAGGGTCAGGAGCAGGACGGAGCTCCCAGGACCACGAGGGGCTCTCGCAGGAGAACTACCCCGGCGGAGCCATGGTCCATGGCCCGGGCCCAGGCTGCAGCCTTGCCCCCCCCACTCGCACTCTGACCTCGCTGGACTCCAGCAAGACGAGCTGCGGGGCTGAGCGTTCAGCTCGAGGCCACGCTGTCACAACCCTCCCCCGACCAGCACCCTGCGGGCTCACGTGGCCTCGGAAAGAGTCACAGTGTTCTGTGTCTCAAGCTCATGACCCACGTCTATGGGGGTCCCTGACCAACTCCCTTGCTGGGGAACAACGCCGACTAGCACACTTATCATTCTGGACTGAACTGTTGGAAAACAGCACGCAGCTGTCCAGGCAGGAGCGACCTGCGACGGGGTCAGAGGGGAGCACCAGGGGATAAAACTGTGTTTGGGTTCAGACTGTCTTCGCAGCACATAAAGACCCACCACGAACACTTGAAGCAGAAACGCTGGCCGCAGAGCAACGCTCACACACAGCAGGCCACCGCCCGTCCCTCCAGGTGGGAAGACGGCCAGCGCGCCAGAGTCCCGAGGACCGCGGCCCCAGGGGTACGGTGTGGGCGCTGCTCAGGACCCTGTCTGAGCACAGCTGTCCCTAAACTCTTCCAGGGAAGGGGATGGACTGGTGAGAAGGTACTTGCCCACGGCCGGCTCCGAGGTAGCTCCTGGACCTCCGCTCCCGACCAGGGAACAGCCAGGCACCCCCCTGACCTCGCAGGGGAGTGAGGGGTGGCGCTCGCGGGGGTAGAGAGCGAGCACATCGTCCTCGTCGCTGACGTTTATGAAACTTCAACTACTAACACAGCATGTCAACCGCCACTCAACTTTCTCAGCTAAACAGCTTCCGCAGTTCACACTTCTTTCCTTGTGACTGAGGACCGTGCTGAGCTTAGAGACCGCCCAGCCCCACGTGGCCTCCCCGGCTGCTCAAGTCTTGGAGAGCTGAAGACGGGCCGGTGTGTTACAACGTCAGGGTGCTGAGCGCCCGTGGGTCCGTGCGACGGTGCACGTTGTCCCTGGGAATTCCAGGAGAACATGGACAGCAGTCCTCGCCCTTGTGGCCTCTCCAGCCGTCCACGCTGACACACCCTCAGTCCTCCGTGCCCTGGCCTGGGTCCCCGACCACCCTCTGTCCGGGGCCCCAAGTCCAGTGTTGGGGGTCTGCCTTTCCACAGTGATAGCAAACCTTCACTTTCTACCCTGTTCTCCCCTTGCCTGCTGCTCCTCCCCTCTCGTGTCCATCCCACCTCAGGAAGACCCGGTCCTCCCACCCTCTGCTGCCCCAGTGACCACAGTCCCATGGCAGAGGCCACTCAGCCCAGCTCAAGGCCTCGACCCCCTGCTGCCCGCCTGCGTCCGCAGCCAGGAGAGCGCACGCACTTAGGAACAGCTGTCCGCCCGCGTGCCTGGGAGACCTCCATCCTCTGGTGCCTCAGTTTCTCCGCTGTGCCAGAGATCTGGCTGCTGGGAAAGGATTACTAGGGCTGAATGAGAGGACCCGCACACACCATAGTGTCACCGATGTGACACAACAACGGCACGCACGGTGACGTGTCTACATCTTACTGAGCACCGTTCTCCTGACACTTTCCAAATCCCCCAAATAACCAGACTTAAGTGCACCTGCATTGTATGCGCGATGTTTGTGTGGCCTGGATCTTCTGGTGGCCTCACCCAGGGGTCTGTTCAAGAGTTCAGACTAAAGCAGCTTCGCTCAGAGATTCTTCTGGGGTGCGCCCCGGACCAGCTGCCTCCAGCGAGCACACATCAGGGTCCCTTCCCACGGCCTCGATGCCGGCCGCCCGCCGCGGACCTGTTTCCCACGGTGCCGCCATCACGGGAGTGAACGGGCCCGGCACAGGAGGGCTCAGCGTGTCCCAGGTCCAGCGAGCACACTGAGGCAATGCGCAGACCTGAGGCTACAGCGAGCAGGCCTCCTCGGAGCACGACTTCCATCAAAGTGACCACCAGCACATGGCTCGTCTCCCTCCTGTGTCTCGGGCCAGCCAAGGTTTCTCACGGCCCTTCCAGGCTGTCCTGCGTGCTGGGCAGTGTGTGAGTGTGCGAGTGTGTGAGTGTGTGAGTGTGTCAGCATGTCAGCATGTGAGTGTGTCAGTGTGTCAGTGTGTGAGCATGTAGTGTGAGTGTGTCAGCGCGTGAGTGTGTGAGCCTGTAAGTGTGTGAGTGTGTCAGCGTGTCAGCATGTGAGCTTGTGAGCGTGTCAGTGTGTGTCAGTGTGTGAACTTGTCAGTGTGAGTGTGTGAGCATGTAGTGTGAGTGTGTCAGCGTGTCAGTGTGTATGTCAGTGTGTGAACTTGTCAGTGTGTGCATGTGTGAACTTGTCAGCGTGTGAGTGTGTGAGTGTGTGAGCGTGTGAGCATGTGAGAGTGTGAGTGTGTCAATGAGTGAGCGTGTGAGCGTGGCTTTCCTCTCTCCTCCGCCTGTGGCTGCAGGCCCTTGGGGCAGGGGGACCCGGCCACGGGCTGGATGTGGTCAGAGCCCCTCGGCACCCGTGGCCCCACCTCCAGGGTCCTATCACTGATTTCAGCGTAGCAGCTCTGTCCCTGAGGGTGGCGGGCTGGCAGGAGGGCAGGGCAGAGGGCAGGTAACACACCAGAAAAAGACACAGGGGCTGGGTCCCAGCTGACTCTGACCCTCCCAGGACCAGCACGTAGGTCGGGTGGACCTCCCCGGCCTCCCACCCTGACTCCCAGCTTATGGAATGGGATCCGTTGCACGGGGTCCCGGAGCCTCGTCGGGTGAAAGTCTGGGGTCCTGGGAAATTCCAATCTTGCAAGAATGGCAAGAGCCGGGCGTGACCACTCCTGAGAAGCCCCTCACCATCAATGCGGAGCTGCTGAGCAAGGGCAGAGCTATTTCTGGGTCCTGAAGCCTACGGAGAAAGTCTGGGGTTGGAGGAAGTTTCCCTGCACCTTGAGCCTGTGCTTAGGCCAGGTGCAGTGGGGGTGGGATGGGCACCTTCAGAGCAGCCCATCACCTCTCCAAAACAATACTGCTGTCCCTGGCTGGGCCTCACTCAGCAGACAGCGGTGCCCCGCACACCAGCCTCCGCACGAGACTCGGGACAAGTGAGACCCAGAAAGCCGCCATTCTCCTGGAGCTAACGTTCAGGACTGGGAGGTTGGGGACACGCTAAGCCTGAAACAGACACCGAAGAGAATTCTGGACAATGAACAATCCTGCCCAGTAAATAAGCAGGTGAGACGGGGTTTACCCCAGAGGTGCTGCAGAATGGGACCCTCAGGTCTCAGGGCCGAGGCCCGAATGACTGAGGAACAACCAGCAGGTGCCGCATCGAGAGAAGAGCTGAAGACAGAGGCAGCAGCCAGTGCAAAGGCCCTGAGGCAAGCAGCAGCCCAACACAGGCTAGGGTCACACACCGAGGGTCTCAGGGTCTCTGGGTAGATGTTGGGGAGCTTCTCCCAGCTCCTGGAGACAGCCCCCAGCATGACCCAAGGCTCCTGTGCAGAAAACAGCTTTTACGGAAGGGCACGGTGGGAGCGGAAAGGTGGTGTGCAGCAGCCAGAGTCTGCCGGCGGTGCTGGCCTGGACAAGGTGGTGGACGTGGGGTGGGTGTCAGGAGGGTGATGGCCCACAGGCCAAGGACGCCCCTGATCAGGCAGCCTTGGGGTGGGTCCCCAGGAAGAGTGGGATTTACGCAGCAGGCTACAGGAGGGCCAAGTTCTCGTGTTCTGCCTCAGGAGCAGGACTGCGGGCTGGGAATCAATACTCCCTTTAAGGGAAAGTGCCGTTGGGGGCGTCCATCAGGAAGAACAGGGCCCAGTGGGAAACTGAATCCGTCAACATGGTGCCCAAGGGAGAAATGGGTCCGGGAGATAAGGCTGGGTGAGTCACCATTGAGCAGAGGGTTTGGGATGCTGGAGAGAGGCCGTCTGGGACACTGGAGAGTCCTAAGCACCTAAGCACATGCTGTCCCCCTTCCTGGAACACCAGTAGGGGGCGCCACCATGCTTGGCATCTTATTTTATTTTATTTTATTTCATTTTTTTTAAAAGATTTTATTTTTTTATCTGACAGAGAGAAACACAGCCAGATAGGGAACACAAGCAGGGGGAGCGAGAGAGGGAGAAGCAGGCTTCCCGCGGAGCAGGGAGCCCGATGAGGGGCTTGAACTCGGGACCCCGGATCATGACCTGAGCTGAAGGCAGTTGCCTAATGACTGAGCCCCCAGGCGCCCCCTGCCTGTCCTTGTAGGGGACAGCGGAGACGCCCACCAGCAGCAGACCCAGGATGCAGGGTGTGAATCTCCACTCCTGAACAAAGGCTTTCCCAGGCCCATGTGATCCCGTTACAACTCCCAGCATCCGTGGGATGGCTTAGAAAAACAAACAACAACAAAACTATCATTTTGAGCAAACAAAACAAAACAAAACAAAACCCCGCAATCACAGAGAATGCATGGATGAGGATACTTACGTAAAATTCAGAAAAGCCTAAAGTGTACAGCGTATTGTTTGGAGACAGTGCATACACGGGAAGCGTATGTCGAAAACACGGCAAAGCCGCGACTGGCCCGCGCTCAGGAGAGTCAGAGCGCCGGGGAGCCCAGGGTCCAGGCTCCCGGGGGCTCGGGGCCAGTGCCGCTGTCTGGAGCTCTGCTGGGCTGGCATTGTCCACACGGCACACACACATGTGCTTCTGTGTGCGACGGATTTCCTGTTTCTTTTCTTTTCTTTTTTTAAAGATTTTATTTATTTGACAGAGAGAAACACAGCCAGAGAGGGAACACAAGCAGGGGGAGTGAGAGAGGGAGAAGCAGGCTTCCCGCCGAGCAGGGAGCCCGATGCGGGACTCGATCCCGGGTCTCCGGGACCATGACCTGAGTTGAAGGCAGTCACTTAACCAACTGAGCCCCCAGGCGCCGTGAACGGGAGCTAACAGCGTGCACGGCTGTGGGAGCCGCGGTCAGGCAGCGGGAAGGCAGGTCCGAGGGGGGCCTTTCCCGGAGGCACACTCGAGAGCAGATGCGCTCGCTCCCAGGCAGGACTCATAGGAGGAGCCGATCCCCACAGCCCGTCTGGACCCCCGCACTGGGGATCCCCATTTAGGGAAACCTGCACTCCTGAGCCCAAAGGGAGGGAGGCCAACCTCCCTGCAGCCTGCCCCCTACACACGAGTTCAGTGTGGAGAACAGACTATAGACAGAGCCTGCCTCTTGGTTTAAATCCCACACTTCTCTGAAAAGCAGCTCTGTTCCTGCATTAGAGACACCTGTGCCTTCCTCGCGGAAGCCAGGCACGTTGGGGTGTCCGTGATTTCACTGTAAGGAGCGTTTTTGCCTCTGAAAATCTCTAAAGTGTGAATATGTATGAGGACGTTTTTGATTACAGGGCAGGAGGAAATAATTCCTGGATAAAAGCAGGAGATCCTTGCCCCCCCACGCCGGGTCACCGTGACGGACCCGTGTTGGCTTCTGCCTGTCGCTGGCACGGGCAGCCGGGGAAGGGCGCGTGGTGGGCCCTGGTGTGGGGGCTTCCCTGGCTTGTCACGGGGCCGGACGCTGCCTCCCGACGGAAACTAGTGTCACTTCCCAGCTGCTCAGTGGCACGACAAAATGCGAGATTTAAACCATTCTGTCGCTCTGGAGCAAAGGAACAGGTGGTAAATGGTTTCCGAGGCAGATGGTGCTCTTTAATAGTTGTGTTGGACCGTCAGCCGCTCTATGAGTGGCCCTAACAATCACTCATATTTTACCTTTTTCACTTGAATGCTTGCAAAATGGGGGCCAAGGTTGAAAATGAACTACCATCAGTCTTAAAAAAATTAGATTCCCTCCCTTCACTTCCTCACCTCGGGGCAGCGCCAGAGCCCTGCAGCACGGTGGCCCCTGGGCAGGCGGGGACAGCGACGGCGGGCAGGCCGGCGGGTGCGAGCCTCCCTCTGCCGCGTGCTGCGGGCTCCCCCCTAAACCTCACATCTCCTAAAAACTAAGAAATACATCCTTCTCTGAACACTTCCTTCTCTAACATGAGCTCTGACATTGAAAGGGGGGGCTGCGTCCCACGGCACGCCCGAGGACAGGAGGACAGGAGGATGCACACTCTGCGGTGGCCGTGCGGCCGGCCCCAGGACGGGGCCGCGGGACCTCCAGCCCCGTCTCTTCTGACTCGGGAGCCAAACAGCGGCAGAAAGGCTGTGAATGGCAGAGCCGGGCTGGGGCACGGAGATGGGCACAGATCGGCACGCGGGGGCACTGCTGCAGGAGCAGGCGTAAGGAGCGCAGCCTGGGGCCCGGCACGGCCCGGGCGAGGACAGGCGGGCACAACCCCTCCACACAGCACCCACAGGCCAGGGAAAGGGACAGACGTGCGAGCAGACGGAGGCCCGCGGCCCGCGCAGCCCCACGGAAGAGGACAGCGACGGCCCCAGCGTCCTGGAGGGGAGACCCCAGTTCATGGGGCTCCTCACATACAGGGTCTTATTCCAACTGTTATATCACAGTTAAGTGTACCTCTCCCAGCTGATGTTCTTTCCATCAGTAAGCCTGTCTCCTTCTGGGTCCTTCTGTTACTGATCACTAACGCTCCCCAGTGAGCTGATTCACACACCGGCACAGGTTCCCACACCTCCTCCAGGGCAGTTCTAGAATCTAAACCAGGGTTTCTTGACAGAAGCACTACTGACATCTTGGGCCAGGTGACTCCTCGTCGTGAGGGCTGTCCCAGGTATTGCGGAGTACGTGGCTGTCTCCCAGCCTCTGCCCGCCGGATCCCAGGAGAACCCTCCCACTTGTGGCGGCCAGAAAACTGCCTCAGTCACTGCCAGCCATCTGTCCCTGGGTGAGAAGCTTGGAGCTGCCCCCCGTAGGGCCTCTGAGCTCCGCTGGCTCTCAGAACCAACCAAGGGTAAAATAAAGGAGCCCAGTGCCTTTACCTAATACGTGAATTCTTTGAATAAAACCAAGAGGGGCGCCTGGGTGGCTCAGTTGGTTGGGCAACTGCCTTCGGCTCAGGTCATGATCCCGGAGACCCGGGTTCAAGTCCCACATCGGGCTCCCTGCTGGGCGGGAAGCCTGCTTCTCCCTCTCTCACTCCCCCTGCTTGTGCTCCCTCTCTGGCTATGTTTCTCTCTGTCAAATAAATAAAATCTTTAAAAAAAAAAAATAAAAAATAAAAAAAAAATAAAACCAAGATTATTCATCTGTAGGTAAATTAAAATTCATATGCTTTTATAAAATCAATTTTAATATGGAGCACACTTGGGAGACAGGTGCGTTTTCCTTGGTCTGTGAAGTTAGCTTCCCCAGGGTACCATTCTGCCTTGGCCCCACCCAGCCCTCCTCCCAACCCCATCCCCCTCCAGGTGCCTGTTTTGTGGGGGGGCAGGGATTGCCCAGCATCCAGAATGCTCATTGGCCCTGGCAACGCCTCGACCTCACTGAATCTCACTCTACAGAGCCACTGACCGTGGGTGGCACGAGCTCTCGGGGACAGACTGGTGGCTCGGGCTCCTCCGAGCCACGGTTCTCATAAAGTTCTTAAGGAGACTCTGGGAAGGGCTCATCACAGTCACAGTCAGTCTCACCAGATGCCTTCTGCTGACACCCAGGGGACACTGCCAGGGACAGACTGCTAGGTGGTCTGATCTCCCAAAGGACCCACTGAGCAGGGATGCCCCGGGCTGGACCACAGCCGCCACTGGTGCCGAAGGTGGGCACAGCGCTCGGGCAGAGGCTGTCCCCCAGGATGGGGTTGTGCGTCTGGACCAGTGGCCCCCCTGCCCCTTATTTCAATCCCCACCCAGTCCCCCTGCTACAGCGCTCGGTTTTCGAGTTCTCGGATCAATACCATAGGGGCCACTTTAGAAGCTTCCTCTGGAGTGCCCCCCTTCCTTCCTCCTGATGGCACATTTCGGCGGTCACCTGCAAGACGGATCACGCCGAGGTGCTCGTCCTCTAACTGAACGCACATCCCAGCAAATTGATTATAGCACCTTATAAAATGCAAACACAGAAAGACACCTAATTATTATGTCACTTTATAAATCATACGAGGCATGGGAAGGGAAGCCACCCCTGGGGTACATGGGTTTAGGTTCCCTCTAAGATTAATTTTCTCAAAAAACAGTAAGTCATCCTTAATAAATGCCAACGGACTGATGGATTTTAACTGAAATCTTGACACAGCCGTAAATTATGTTCCACACGAGAGATTATTTATGTGTTTTATTTATTTCCCCATCACACCCTAAATGCATGTTCACTAACAGCCAGAAATAGAAATAAGATCTTGTTCTTGAGACTACAATGTTCTACTGACCAACTAATTTATGAAGCCAATAGAGGACTAGAGACGCCGGAGGCCGCATATGATTCTCCGGGAACAACGTCAGCAAACAAAAACAGGAAAAGAAGGAAACTGCGTTATTCCTCTTTTTCCCACGAACTTGGATGTGTGTGTGCTGTTACGTGTCTCACCACCCAGTGATGCTCCCCGTTGTGAGGACCGAGCCATCGAGGGCGTGAATGGTACCATCGGGATTCCAGGGTCGGAGTCCTACTGGAACCCACAGAACTCCGATTCAGGTCTTAGCGATTCGCAAGCACACCTCGCTCTACTTGCAGCTGCGAGACCTGAGGACTTACTAAAGCTCATTCCGAGTTCACGCTGCTCGTGCTACACTCAAGGGAAGGACACGTGCCGCGCGGTCCCCACTCACACACACCCACAGCTGTGAGCACACACACGGCGACAGCGTTGTAACCAGTCCAGGACCGGGCGCCCTCCCCTCCCCGCGGAGCCCCCAAACACGCATCGGGGCTCCACTCCCATACCGGAGCGCCCACCAGCCCCACACTCGCCCTGCAGACTTCCCAGAAGAAGCGACACCTGCGCACTAAGGAACCGAGCACGATGTGGCCGCCTAGGGCCCTCACAGTCAGCCACGCGTCAGGGGCTTCCCGAGGTCCCCGCCCGCGTCCAGAACGAGCCAGCCAGCAAGCCCTGGGGGTGACTTGGGGAGTCCCAGCACTGCACTTCTTTGTGTGTAATAACTCAGATACTTAGCTCTTTTCTGCCGTGCTGTCTTTGCTTCCTTCCGAGCCCCATGCAGGGAAACCACGCACCTCTGGGTATCTTGACACTCTCAGTGACTACGGTCCTCCCCCTAAAAACTTAATAAAGGGAAGTCTCGCATCTGCAAATAGAAACTTCAAACTTGGCTTCACGGCAGAAAATGCCCAGGTCGACTTAGCAAGACCCTCCTCAATGGAGTTGAGGTCCATGTGTGTAGTGCAGAGAGGAGCAGAACCTGGTCAGCCCGCAGCACGTCCCTCCCAGTGCCCCTCGGCGCATGAATCCAGGGCTTCCCAAAGCCGGAGGCAGGCCGGCCCTGCCCTGTTCCCGCACAGCGAGCTCTGAACCAGCTGTAGACTTTGAGAGATCATGCTCTCGGCTTACCGGAGAAGGGCGCAGCCCTCAGGGGTATCTTGATGGGGGCCAAGGTCAGGAAGTGGCAGGGCTGCACGCTGGAGGGGGATGGGCCCCCAAGTCCCTCGGGGTCCACAGACACCATGGCGGCTGCGGCGGTGATGGCGATGCTGGGGCTGCCGCCGACAGGCTTCAGGCTGTTGAGACAAGCACCTGCAGAGGAGGGACAGGGAGGTCAGCTCAGGGATGCCCGGTGTCCCCCCAGGGAGAGGTGCCATTCCACAGTGGAGCATATCATCACCCAGACAACAAGGGCAGCACTAACCCATTTCCTGGAGCCCCATGCCATGTGCCAATATCCCAGAAATAAACGGGATCAGTTCTCCATCAATCCAAATGCTGACTGTGCACACCGCGTGTGACGTTCGCCCCGTTCCCAGGGACGCACGTGCCTTAGACAGCGGCTCCGTGCTGCGGGGCATGCGTGTCGCCCACATAACCAGGGATGGTGGTGACGAGCAGGCCACTCCTCGGAGCAGCAGGGGATGAGGGCCAAGACAGGGGCGCAGAAAGGTAGGATGTGGGCTCGGAGGAGAAGGCAGCCTGTGTCAGGGTGGAGAGGGTGCTCCAGAGGCTGCGCTGCCCCCCGAGGACGAGGCTGCCACCCGCCTGGCCTCCGCACAGGAGAAACTCGACGCCCACATCAGCCTCGGCGCCAGGCTCCGACCGGAAGTCAGCTTGTCTTCCCGGCAGAACTGGGGACACTGGAAAGTCTGCCTCCATGTCTGCCTTTTCTGTAAAGTCGCTTTTTTAAAGGGCTCTCCAGTCCCCAAACCTGTGGTTTCTAAGAAACAGTCCGCAGGTGAACCAGCTCATAGTGATGGTGCCAGTTCTGGGAAGCGAGGTGGAGATGTGTTCTAAAAATGTTAATGCAGCTTACGACTTTTGATCGAATGTTTCCTTCCTAGAATTCACCCACACGCCCAATGCCTTCAGATAAAGGTTTATAGTGAGAAACTAGAAAAACCAGCAAAGGCAGACGCGTGTATTAATAACGGTGTGCCCACTCAGTGAGAGGCTGAACAGCCAGTAGACTCATACCAGGAAGAGCACCCAGTGCGGTAGGGGGTAGCTCTCATGATGCTCAGTAAGCAAAGCAAGTCACAAAATCATTTCTGTTTCTCCACCATATAGTCATTCAGTCAACACTTTATTTGGCTGACCAGATGCCCCCCATGCTCTAGCTCCTGGGGACAGAGTGGTGAGCCGAGCGGATGCACGGCCTCCAGGGACCACCCTCCCAAGGAGGGAAGACACGTGGTACATACTCTCCTTGTTTATCTGTTTTGTGTTGTAGGTTGATGGGTGCCATGCAGAAAAGTAAAGCAGGGAAGAAAATGGATTGGGGACTGGTAGGCAGGTTTCATTCTCACACAGCGTTGTCAGGAGAGTCTGCAGGAGGCGAGAGGGGAAGAGCTGGCCGAGGACAGGAGGGGAAGTGCAAAGGCCCTGAGGCAGGAGCCGTGTTCCAGAGCTGCAGGGAGACCAGGAAGGTGGAGCGGAGGGAGAAGCAGGGATGAGGAACTGTGGGTGTGGGGCAATGGGCCTCGCAGGCCCACCAAGGGCTGTGGCTGCCGGGGGGGCGGGGAGGTTCTGACTTACTCTCCATGTCCCCCTGGCTGTTTTCTTGCCATCAGACAGGAAGGGCGAGCTCGTGCTGGCCACCCTGGGCCCGATCCTACCAGTCTGCCTGTGTTTCTCTCCACGGTGCTCGAATCCCCTCTCGTGGGCAAATACTCATTTTAAAGACGTGATTTAATTTTTATAGAGTCAATAATTATACAGAAAAACGGAGCAGAAGGTCCGCAAGTGCGCCCTCCGCCACACCCAGGACCCCCGAGCTTAGGCCCCACCTCAGTGCAGCGCACCTGTTGGGATCCGTCGCTGTTAACCGAAGGCCGAGGTGACGGCACGGGGCTCTTGGAGCTTTGCCGAAGCCAGACCGTTCTGCACTCCCACCACAGAACAGGATGCAGAAGAGCTTCGCTGTCCTCACATCCGCACCCTGCCTCTGCACCCCTCCCGGCCCCGGCCTCCCAACCACCATCATCTTCTCATCTGTCTTCACTCTTCCCACTTTCAGGATGTCACCTAATTAGAACCAGACATCATGGAGCCTTTCAAACTGTCTTCCTCCGTGTAGCAACGTGTCACTGAAGTCTCTCTGCCTTCTCATGGCAGGACACGTCCTTTCCTTTTGTCGCTGAATAATAGTCCGCCGTCTGGAGGGACCGCGGCTCGCTTACCCACGCAGCTCCTGACGCAGCTCCCGAAGGGCATCCTGCTTGCTTCCGAGTTTTTACAGTTGTGAATAAAACAGCTACAAACACGTGTGTGCATGTTTTGTTTGGACGCAGCTTCTCTGTTTGGGTAAATACTGAGGAATGTGCCTGCTGGGTCCGACGGTGAGACGGCGCTGCGAGAAAGCACCAGACTGTGGTGCAAGCGGCTGTGCCCCACGGGCCCCCCCAGCCGCCGGACCCAGTGCTCCTGCCACTTCTCGCCCTGGCTCCTCGCCCTCGCCAGCACCTGGCCCTTCTGAGGGGCGCACGGGAGCCTGTCCCTGTGGTCACACGTGCATTTGCAGACTAAAACAACCACAAACCACTGTGCTAAATACATTATAATATGTATTTAATATGTATATATAATATGTATATAATATGTATTCACCAGATAATAAAAACCCATCATAGAAAATTCATAAAATGGAGTCCACAAATGTGTAGAAATGTGCCCGAGGACCCCCCAGCCAAGCACAGCTCATCTTCTGTGGTGCGGGAAACCCCAGTTTCCCGGGGGCATGCTCTGGCTGCCCTGGTGTCCCCATCAGACTGCAGGGACAGCTTTTCTCAGGAAACAGTACAAAATAAACACTTCCCTTATCATTCAATGGTTTCCCCAGTCCAATTATTAATCGGAGCCCCTGCTGTTCGAGATGAGGATGACTTTTTAGCAATAAATGACAAAGTAATTACCGGGGTTTTAAAAGAAGCAGACGCCAAGGGACACGTTTCTTATCCTGTGATTCTCTCAAAAATAATGTCACTTCCTGAGTTCCACTGTACTGTGAGGCCGTCGTCACCAGAAGACGGCGGTACCGGCGTCAGAACAGATCAGGCCACGGAACAGAGGCCAGGAGTAAACGCTGCACACACAGAGAGCTAAGAACACTCGTGGAGAAAGACAGGCCAAGACGGTGCGGGGAAAGTGGATGGACAGAACTGGACCCTTGTCTTACGCCACTCACAGAAATTAACTCCAAATGGATTAAAGACTGAAACGTAAGACCCAAAACCGTGACGCTGGAAGAGGACCTGGGAACAAAGCTTCCTGATGTGGGTCTCGGTGATGATTTTTTGTGAAATTACACTTACAGCACAAGCAACGAGAACAAAACTGACAAGCGGAACCACATCAAAGAGCTTCTGCACAGCGAGGGAAACTACCGACAAGCTGTAAAGGCAACCCGCAGAACAGGAAAAACAGGTATTTGCATACCATATATCTGATAAAGGATTAATATCCAAAATATATAAAGAACCCCCGCAGCTCAATAGCAAAAAAACACAAATAACCCAACCTCAAAATGAGCTATGGACGTCAACAGAAGTTTCTCCCACAAGATGTAGGAAAGGCCAACACATAGGTGAACCAGTGCTCCTCTTTCAGGGAAACGCAAATCAAAACCAAGACGAGGGCTCGCCCCACCCGTGAGAATGGCCATCAGCCCGAAGATGATTTTTTCTTTGTATCGTCTCTACATGAACAGATGCACATCAGCCGGACCGACTGTGGACGGAAATCCAGCGAGCTGCCGTGCTCCCTGCGCTTACACAGTAACGAATGTCAGCAACTTCTTAATAAAACTAGGAAGAAATAATGAGTCAGCTGAAAAGGAAAATAAGTATACCTCATGTACCTCTTAAAAAAAAAAAAAAAAAGCCTGGAAAGATAGTTTTTAACCTGCTTTGAATTCCCTGGGTTTCATACAAAAGGTAACCCGCTCCAGTTAGGTCAGAAAATTGACTGAGCGACATCGGTGCAGTCAGGACGTTGCTAACCAACAGCCACAGAATGAGGCTCATCCATTCCCTGGTGGAAGGTCTCTGCCAGGCTCCAGGCCGCGTGGGGGGGGGGGCGCCCTGGGCTGACATCCCGGCCAGGAGCCCGGTGTGCGAGCGGAGGCCGGCAGCCAGCCTGGGCACCACCAAGAGTGCACGCGAGCCCAGACACACCTGGGCGAGTGTGTGAGCGAGCGACATGCCCCTCGGGGCCCCATGCTGTGGACGAGCACACCATAGTTAGATTCGGGCAGCCCGGCTTGGGAAGAAGTGGTTGGTCACCTCGTGGGTCCCTCTCTCTTTCCTTCCCTGTCCCTGACCAGGCATTTCCCCGGCTACCTGCCAGACTGTGTGCAGCTTGGGACTGGGCGATGACAGGAAAGGAGACATGCAAACAGATAAGTGGTGCCAGCAGACCCCAGCCAGCAGGTGCACAGAGCCCGGGAGAGCCCCGGGGACACCACCTGCTCCCCCAAGGGGTATCTCTGGAGCCAAGTCTTGGAAGATGAGCAGGCACTCAATAAATTGTGTTGACTGGTAATAATTATCATAACTTGCTTTCCCCTAAGGACTGCACAGAATCCCTTAGCTGAGTAAATAAACAGTGAGATAAGAGGTCCAGCCAAAAAAAAAAAAAAAAAAAAAACTGCTAAGACAGCTAAGAGATAAGCCAGAAATGCTATCCCATAAGGATTACTTATAAAAAAATCAATGTTTTAAGCAAAACCATAATTAACCGTGAGGTCCCTTGAAGATCAGCTGAGGCGAGAGTGTGGGCCAGCCGCTGGGGGAGCCTTGCCCCGGGCTGCTGTCTTATCACCAGCTCTCATCGCTGCCTCCTTGCAAAAGAGCTCTGTTTGCATGCTTTACTCGAGTAATCCCTCTAGTAGCCCTGTGAGGGGAAACTTCTATTATCGTCCACAGCCCGAGAGAGTGGGGCTCAAGGAGGCTTTCTGCATCTCACAAAGGCCCTGAGCATCACAGCTGAACTCCACAGTCAAGTGCCTCTGAGTTGAGACCGCCCTGCCCCCCACCCCCACCGCCACCCCCACCCCTGCAGGGCTGGCTCCCCACTGGCTAGACCTTTGCCATCTCCAGGTCTCCAGTCTGAGACAGCCCAGGTGGATGGTCGCAGTTGGAGGCCTTCCTCCTTTGCTCACTGAGCCCATGGCGGGGGCGGGGCGCTGGCCTCTTTTACCTTCCTTGGCCCCAGTGATCCAGGAGGGCAGGCAGGCTCTGGTGGTGGGCTGTGCTCCTGGGGACATGGCTAACATGGAAGTGTGCTGCCGCTGCCGTCTGGAAGGCCAGGACCAGCAGCTGCAGTTTGCTTTTCTCAAGATGCAAGGAGGAAACAAGAGGAAGGCCGGTGACCATGGGGACGAGGACAGTGGGACAGCTGGGGACTCCAGGACCACCCAGCATCGGTGCAGATGCCAGGTTAGGATGGCGCTGTCTGTCCTGGCTCACCCGGGGTCTCCCGCCCCCCTCCAGGAGCGCTCTCCCCGGGGTCTCCCGCCCCCCTCCCGGCGCGCTCACCCCGGCTCTCCCGCCCCCCTCCCAAGCGCGCTCTCCCCGGGGTCTCCCGCCCCGCTTCCAAGCGTGCTTTCCACCACAGGAGACCCTCAGCCACCACGGGGGACAGGCAGTGCTGGAGAGGATGCAGCCCCGGTCCAGGCCTCTGGCCCCTCCCGTGGAGGGGTGCTCGGCCCCCGAGGGTGGCTCTGGCATCAGGGCGTCACCAACCACCAAGCTGGGGATTCGAACCAGCAGAGGGGCGCGGAGAAGATACAGGCATCTTCTCGGAAGGGGAGGAGGAAGGCTGCGTGCGCCTGGTCTGTCTGGGAGTACGCCCGGGAGGCGAAGCCCTGCAGGTGTCCAGGGCGGCAGAGGGGGACATGTGAGCAACAGGACAGCTGATGAGTCCTCTGCAGGGAGGGGGGACCTCCACTGACAAACACCAGCTGCTCCCTTCTCTGTGCTGAGGCACATTTCAAAAAAATAAACAATCATTAGTTTATCATGTCTATTTAGCAAATGATTGCATCTCTGGTGGAAGCCCTTCAGGCAACTATCTACCAACTGGTAATTATTTCTGCAAAAACGACTGTTGGACCAGAGCAGTGACTTCAGACACGCGTGCGTGTGGGCGACGTTCTCGGGAGCCCGCGTGGGGTCGGCGGCCAGGCTCGGCCTCCCGCGTGGGGATGCGGCCCCCTTCCTGGCCGGAGAGCTTGGACACTCTGCTCCCAGGAACGAGGACATCCTTCCAGCAAGTCGGCGGCAGGCTCTGCGCCTTCATGTGACGAGCGATGTCACCGTTGGCGGCATGTCGTCTCCTTGTGTGGACACTGAGCAGCTGTGGTGACTGTGGGAAGGACCCTAGACGCCCCCCTTCTGAATTTGTCCTGGGGAAGCTGGGTGGACTCAGGGTCTCTGGGTCAAGCCCACAGTTGCAGGCTCAGCCCGCGAAGATCCCATGGGGCTGCTCGGAGCCCCGCACCCCCGACTGAGGATCCCGCAGTCATTGACCCCTGACCATCTGATGAAAGGTGTCCACACTTCCTGGCCCTTGACCCTGAAGGGGCCTCCAGCCAGGATTAACTCAGCTCCTTCTCCTCACGGTCTTGGGCAGCCTCTGGGGCTCTGGCAGGGGCAGAGCTCTGACGCGTGTGCCTCTAGCAGGGACAGCTGATGATGGGAGCTCAGGATGTCCGCAGGATCCCCCCAAGGCAGTATGAATGAGCACCACATCCCCCAATGGGACAGAAGCCCAAACACCTAATCGGAGTCACCTTCTGGGGGCAGCAGGCACATTACACAAGCACGGCGTCAGCTCTCTCTGACTCAGCGCTATAGACCTTCCGAGACGAGGACGCGTGAGTTACTCAAGGCTAAGAAGGTGGCAAATTCACTTAGCTCTGTGCATCAGCTTAGAAATACTAATTTGTTTTGTTTTTATGATTTCATGTAACTTAGTACACAATCATTTGAATATTCATTTTATTAAAACTACAGATTAATTATACGACCCCAAAGAACAAATTGCCGCTAATACGGGATAGTCTAAATGTTCTGATGGCTGTAATAAACTGAGTCAGAGAAGGAAAGGGGAAGAGAGAGCAGGGTAGCAATTTTCTTCATTAAGAAACAATGGACCAATTGACAGTAACTTCCAGTGAGCACCGTGGGCCCGGCCTTCTGCTCTGGGCCAGCACCTTCCACCGCGGCTGGCTCTCTCTCTGGAAGCCCGGTACCACCACGGGAAGGGGCAGGACCTGTCATAGACCAGCCAGCGGGGGTGGGGGGCTGAGGGGATGGGGGGTGAGGGGAGTGGGGCTTGAGGGGGGAAGTAGGTGGTGACTACTGGCCAAGCTGAGTCCAAGGGCTAACTCCACGGTGTCCCTTGTGTCCCCTAGACTCAGTTTCCATCTGAACATCCGACACATGGCGACCTCCCCCACACACACTTACAAACTCCTGGGGGGCAGGACTGTACCCAGAGGACATGTTCAGATACTGTGTATGCAGTTGGTGCTTAACAGATGCGTGCCAATCGAGCAGCTACTAGACAACACTCATCTTCTGAAGGACCCACTCCCTAACTGGTTTAGTGGGTTCCATGGGTCCAGAGGGACTTCTGAGTTCACTCCCGAGTGGGGTTCGCCCCTGTGGGGTCTCGCGAGGCCTGCCCTACAGTTCCCCTCCCCTAAGTGTGCCCCTGGCTGTTCCTACAGGGAGTGCCTTTCTCTCTGGAATGCAGTAGTCCCAGTATTAACCACTTGCCTTAAAATAAGCCTGAGGTTCTGCTGACCTTGGTGCAGGACAGAAGCTCATTTGTTTGCACCACAACAAAAGTTGTGTGGAGGGTTCTTTAATGCATTAAAACAAAACTGTGCTGTTTATCATCATGCAGCTGTTTTCCAACCACTTCATTATGCTTGGTGCACATATGATTTACACTCACCTCTTACCTGACTCATAATACCCCCTGGCAGTAATGAAGCACAGGAAATTATTCTCAGCCCGAGTCTTTCTCTTCAGAGACACATTTAGACAGCGATGCCATCAAGCAGCTGACGATTTTCAGGAATTTTCTTGCTTTGCCGTGCCTATCTTCATTATGAAATTAAGTTGATTGAATGCCTCATAATGGAGACACCAAATACGCCTTCCCTTCACCACCTGCCGGAGTGCTTCTGTCCCCTGAACTTCCCCAGGTAGGTGCCCCTGGCTGTTCCCGCCAAAGAAGGTTCAGGACCGTGGACAGGGCTTTCGCGCATAACCACAGGGTAAGGACATCTGCGCTGAGGACCTTCTTCCTCTGGAACCCAAGTGCTGCCCGCCAAAAACACCCTCTGGAACAGAGTTCCATATCTATCCCTGATGACAACGTCCTTGAGAATAAACATTTTAAGACAGAAATTTTTAGAAAAGTGTTCTCATCATCAGGAACTGCTGCTTAAAGATGCTGTCTGGAATTCACGTTTGGGTAATGAGAAAATACGGGTCCTTGTCTGTCCCTGGGGAACCAAAGCCCCTACGAGGCCCGAGTCTGAGTGTTGGGAACTCGGGCATCAAGAGAAACAAGGGTGATGACAGCCCTGCTCCCGCGGAGAATTCTCTCCAAGACCCGCCTGGCTGACCACCGAGGACAGAAGGGATTTACAATCAGCAGGCCCATTACAGAGATTAGGAAAGATATAAAGGAGGCCTGGGACCCTATTTGAGCCCCCGCCCCAAGGCCTGAAGGCTCTCTGGGGGCAGAGTGAGCCTGCCCCAGAGCCACAGCAAACCCGCCACGCCCGGGGGCAGCTACGTGGCCTGGAGCGGTCGCCGGGCCAGGTGTTCCCCATGCCAGAGGGCCACTCTCTGCCCTCCCCCCAGCAGCCAAGTGCACGCACGCCCTCAGGGCACACTGACCGAAGCCACACGCAGGGAGGCGGCGGCAGGCAGAGAGGCAGGAGCCCAAGATGCCCGGTGAAACGTAGCCCCCTAAACCACTATCCCTGTGGTGAATCCCCGCCCTCATGGCGCCCGAGTCCTTACCCCTGAAAACACTCCCAGGACGGGGCCAAAGGAACTCAGCACTGTCAGCATCAAAAGCAGAGTGCAGGAGTTCTGGAGGAAGGGCCATTTGCAGAGACAGATGGGAGTCACACATGTAAGAGAAGACCATGATCACACCAGCCAACATCATGAAAATGCCCAACAAAGGGGATGGAAAATCAAGATGGACCCAGGAGGAACACAGGCCAGTGTCCCCGGGAGGACAGTCACCCTTCAACATACCCACCTCCATTTACAGAGTCCCCAAATCATCTGAAGGAATGGAAAATTGACGAGTTCACAGCTTTAGTGGGTCTCAGATGGCCCAGGGTCTAAACCCAATGCCAGCCGCTCCCTTCATAGCGCCGGTTAAGCCACACCCCCAAGCAGTGCGTCCTATTCCCACTGGGAATCACTCAGTGGGAGCTTCTCCCATGGAAAAGCCAGCCTGCATCCTTAGCTGTTAAGCCACACATGGCATCTCTGTCTGCACATGAACGCACACCTGTCCTCTCTATGGTCACAATGTGGGGAGTCAGCCACCCGTTTGCCTCGAGTCCTTGGAGAGGCACCTGTGACAGGCTGGGGGTGGGCAGAGGCGAGTCAGGCTATCCTGAGCCTTAATGTTTCCTTTGCCCAACATAAAGGAAAGCAGTTTTGCAGACTCTGGGGTCCTGCTCTTCCTTTTCTGTCTCAACACTCATATCCTGACCTTTAGAGTCAATCACAACAGTTCATTTACAAAATTTGTGCCATCAGTGAGAACTGTGTAACTCTTATCCAAGCCTGCATCAGTGTCTCTACAGCTCTTTCTCATGATCTCAAAAGCAAAACTCTCCTGTCAACAGTCACTAACCTTCTTCCTTCTCTTGCAAATCATAAAGCTCCATTCTCTGCATTCCAGATTGCATTCACTCTTCCTTTTACTGAATCAGCAGGCACTTTTGGGGTGTCCATTATGGGCAAGGTCTCGCAAAAAATGCACCCGAGGGGTACTCTGTGTTCCCCACACTGCAGAAGCAGATCTGCTATGCAGGCTTGTCTCTTTATCACGAAGAGTGAATGCAAATAGGCTAATTAGATCAGAAGAGATTCAAGGTTCATTTCCAATTAAAAAAAATCCACTGTATTGAAGATAATGTTACCTGAAGTGAATACTTATTTTCCTTAAATGAGTGAATAATGTATTGTTTATGTAAAGGCATTTATATTGACGTAAGGAGGAACCAAGAAGTTACAAGTAAAACTCAGGACAACCAGGTCATTATCACAAGAAGAAATACAAGGACTGGTCACTGGAAAACACTCATAGATTATCCTTTCCAAAGGCAAATCGGACTTGAAGCTCTTGAGGCTTAACCTCCAGAGGCTAATTCACACAAACTCTCTCAAGCCTCCCTCCTTAATTCCTGTTAGTGACTTTGTCTGTTTTCCTTAAAAAGAAAACCAAATTTGCATTAATGTCATGGTCTGAGATACCTGGTCCGCCTCTTCTTACGAACTTCAGTATCTATAAGTAAATATTTTCTGAGACAAATGAAAACCCCTGCTTCTACAAAGCCACTTGGAAAGAACTGGGCCAACCCCCCTCTCCTGGAGTACACAAAAGAGCTAGGTATTCAGGTCTTAATGTGTGCAAGCTTCTCAGAATTCTAACTGAAATCACATTTACATGAATTCAACAAATTTAATATAATCACAGAGAATTTTAGAAACCAGCATCAATTTTAGGATTCCTGGTGCAGTTTTCCTATTGTCTGTTTTAATTTGCACTGTTGGTACTACCTGGTAAGCAGAAGGGAACTGGTTCTTCATTACAGAAACCAATGAAAGCATCCTTGGGTGTCGCACCAGAAAGACTGGGTCTCCCTATCTGAAAAGTTTTCACCAAGGATATTTTAATCTATTCATACAAAAAGTGATACACTAAAATGTTAACAAAATCAGCTAGAATGTAAGACCTACAGAAGCCTACTTTTTAATTTGTTAGGTTTACCCTCTGTCCTCCAGGGTATGGTATGTGGCAGGCGTTCAATCCATCCTTGTGGCATTGATCATTGTTTAATATTTCCAAGTACATGTTAGAGGCAAGACACGTTGCCAGGCCCTACAGACCTAGCAGTAAACAAAACAGGGTTTTTGCTCCCGAAGAACTCACTTCTCACCAGCATGATGCTGGCACTTAATTTTTTAAGGGAGAAAATTATGGCTGGGCAAGATGATTATTTAACTTTTTATCAAAAACGTTGTTTCTCATTAGTTCATTCCTTCTAAGTCTTGAACCTAACTTGTGATTGAAAAATAGTGCTGGTGATATTCATATTTCAAGAGAAATCTATGACACTTTGCCTGGCTGTCCAACCGCAAGGGTACCTAACATGAGGGGGGAAAAAAGAAAACATATACTCTGTTGGAGGAATACTTATTACACAGTTACAGGAATAAGTGGATATGGGTCACTGAGTTGGCTGGTCTTCTCAGTCAAAAGAGCTGAGTTGACTTACGTCTGCAAGAGTGTGATGAGTTCGTATCCTAACTAATGGACTCTCCAGTCACTGGAATAAACAGCCCCGGATAGACCCCACTTTGGGATGCTTTCCTAAGCTTGCCAATAGTAGAGGTGCTCTCCAAAGATTGCATTCTTCTCACCACGAAGAATTTGGCTCAGGTCTACAGTGGCAGAGAGGAGGGCTGGATGCAGCAGTGGCTTTCATGGAGGCTAGCCTGTGGTTAGATGGGACAGCAGAGTCTAGGAGTTTAGAACTGGGCAGGAATTGTGTATTCATGGGGGACTGATCTCATCCTGGGTTAGCAGTGCCCCTTATTTCTGCAGAAGTAACTATGAAACCTCTTTAGAGGAAAGCACAACCAAGTTAGGACCACTGACCTTCCACATATTATGATAGAGCAATGACATCATCACAAGATACGCCACATAAAAGAAGAAGCAAGCCACTATGAGTGACACTCATCAAAAGTAACAAACAGCGAATCTGGATCCTCAGAGCCCAGCAATACTGGAATTTCATACACAGAAAAAGAGATTCTAGAGATTAAAATTATAATCGGTGAAGTAAAACACTCCGTAGAAAGCCGAAACAGATATTAGAGACTGATGAAGAGAGACTCAGCAACTGGAGAACACGCCTGAAGATATTGCCCAGAGCACAGCAGAGAGAACAGAGAGATGAATAGCATGAGAGGAAAGGTGAAACACTTAGAATAATAAAGCTGAAAATATTTCATTTTGACATTTCAGCAGCCAAGGAAGGGCAGCATTTGAAGGATGTTCCAAAAATGATGAAAGACACAAAACCTCAGAAGCATCACATCCGAGTTATGGATCTTTAAGAGAACCACAGCTACACACATTGTGATGAAATTTTGAATCCTGAAGTCTGACAAAAATCTTAAAAACCTCCAGAGACGAAAGACAGGTCACCTACACAGGAACTTCCTCAAGAATGATGGAATATTTGGCAGAAATACATAGATCCCATAAATCCCTGGAATAATATGCGTAAAGATTTGAGAAAAAAATTACCATCAACCAGAAAAACCATCCTTCAAAAATGAAGGAAAATTCGTGATTTTCTCCAGATGAGCAAAAGCAGAGAGATTTTACTACTTGCTGACCTTCACTTTAAAAATATTCTTAGGGCTTAAGGAAAAAGAAAAATGATCAGGAAGGATTATCTTAAGAAAGTCAAATAGATAATGAGTATAAAGAGAAATAATAATGATAAATGAGCTTTAAAAAAACTGACTAATGGACAATATAAGCACCTAACTTGGAAGCAGGTAGAAAAGGATGGTCAGTATTAAATTGTTACAATGCCCTTGTGTTGATTAGGATAGTAGTGGCAAGATAATATTCAACTCTAGACTTTTCTTAAAAGGTTTCATTTATTTGACAGAGAGAAACACAGCCAGAGAGGGAACACAAGCAGGGGGAGTGAGAGAGGGAGAAGCAGGCTTCCCCCGGAGCAGGGAGCCCGATGCGGGGCTCGATCCCAGGACTCCAGGATTATGACCTGAGCCAAAGGCAGATGCTTAATGACTGAGCCAGCCAGGCACTCCTCAATTTTAGACTTTTTAAGTTAACTATTTATGGCATAAATTTATGATAATTTTTAGACAATAAAGAGGTACCTGGGTGGCTCAGTTGGTTGAGTGTACAACTCCTGATTTCAGCTCAGGTCGTTATCTCAGGGTCATGAAATTGAGCCCCACATTGGGCTCTGTGCTCAGTGGGGAATCTGCTTAAGGTTCTCCCTCTCCCTCTCCCTCTCCCCTCTTACCACTCTGTATCTTAATAGAAATAGAGTGTATAAATTCCAAACAATAGCAGAAAACAGATTTTTTAAATAAACAAAAATTAAATTAATAGTAAATAAAGGTAAGCTATGAGAAAAAAAGAATTAGGAAAATAGTAATGCAAACCTAAGAAGGTAGAGCAAAGTTCAGAGAGACAAATACTATAACAAAGACAAACTGACCACCTGAGCAGTTAAAAATGGTTTGCTGGTTAGAAAAGAACCCATCTATTTAATGCTTAATAAAGGTACACTTAAATTGAAAGGGCTCACAAAAGGGCTGACAGCCAAGCTATGGAAAAACACATAGGCGAGCACAAGAAAAGAGTGCACGTGTATTACACCACTATGAAATAGGTAATGAGCAAAGGCGTTATAAGAACAAAACACTGAGTGTGGAGGAAGGGACCACATATCAGTAAAAATGTAAAATTCACCATAAAAATAGAATAACTCAAAATATAAATAAACCTGATAGTGTCAAAATTTATAGCAGGAGTAGAATTGAGCAGTGCAAGATTTAACCATATGTTTCTCAAATATTTTCAAGAGAAAAATAATATAAACAGTGTAATTATCACGCCTACTCAAATGTACACATATGGAAACTTGTGTCTACCACAATCGAAGCACATTCTGATCGGTCATGACAAAGGTATAGGACGTAAAGCAAATCTCAGCAAGTTTCAAAAGAATTGTTATATAGGCCACATATCCAACCACAAGTTCTTTAAATTATAAATGAATAACAAAAAGAAAATTGCAAAATTTATAAATGATAAAATTAATTAAACTGATATATCCTAAAAATCCGTGAGACATAAAATTACAATAAAAATGTAAAATCTCTAGAACTGAATGACAAAAATGCATTTATAGATTTATGGAAAGCAGAGAAAATGATATGTAGAGAGAAACGTGTAGCTTTATGTCATTTATGAGAAAGGAAGACAAAAAATTAATGTGCAAATATATAACTTAAGGATTTAAGAGAAGAAAAAAATCTGAATGAATCCAAAGAAAATGGAAGAAACTAGAGATAAAATCAGAAATAAATGAGGATGAAAATATCTGTAGAAAGTATTTTTAAAGGGCAACAGTTGTTTCTTTGAAGTTCTAATAAAATGAACAAATCTCTAGTGAAATTGAACAAGTAAACTGTTTTTTAAGTGAAGAGATGTAAGTGGCAATATTATATGTTTAGAAAGATAAAACTATTAGTATGATATATTAAAATAGTAAGTAGATATCATAAATAATTGTATACCAAAAAAATCTAAAAATGTAAATGCAAGTATGAATTCTCGGAAAAACGTATATAACATGTTGATCCTTACAGCAGTAGGAAGCAGAGAGCATGAACAGTCATATGGCAAATAAATGCATTAAATCAGGTGCTTAAAATCTTTCCACAAATGGAAAAAATGGGATCTTATATTTAACAGGCAAGTCCTAAAAAACATTTTTTTAAAGATTTATTTATTTGACAGAGAGAAACCCAGAGAGAGAGGGAACACAAGCAGGGGGACTGAGAGAGGGAGAAGCAGGCTTCCCGCTGAGCAGGGAGCTCAATGTGGGACTCGATCCCGGGTCTCCAGGACCATGACCTGAGCCGAAGGCAGTCGCCCAACGACTGAGCCACCTGGGCGCCCTAAAAGTTGTTTATTTTTTTAAGGAATATCCCTTTCTAATGTAAAACCCTTCCAAAAAATTTTAAAAAAGGGTCCTCTTCTCGATTTATTCTATGAAGCCCATATGACTTCCACACTGGAAGCAGGTGAGCAGAGTGGAGGAAAGAAAGCGCGATCGGGAGCTGTGCTCAGCCGCCCCAAGCAAGCGAGTGACAACAGCACGGCTCTATAGCAGCGGCAGTTCGCAGGGAAGAGCTCGGGTTTATCCAAGGAATGCAAGTGACTTAAGGTTATTACTCTTTTTAATAGCATGCACTACAATAACAAATTAAAATGAGAAAAATGTGATTATCTTAATAGGAAAAAATTGAAAAAATTTTACTTCTAAATTATGATAACAAGCAGTACCGCTAGTAGACCAGGAACAGCAGGAGCTTTGCTAAGCTCCATAACGGGTAATTAATAAAAAATGCAACACACATCAGTGTTAATGGAAAGGATTAAAAGACTCCCTTCAAAATGTGGACGGCCCAGAGTGCTTACCCTCATTACTATGTTAGTTATTGCGCTTAAGTCCTGACAGCAAAGGCAAAAATAAAAATTTTAAAAGCATGAGAATGGAAGGAAGAAACAGATCCTTTTCCTGGTCATCAACACTGGTATGGCTCTCGCAAGGCAGTCTCATGTCCTCTGAAGCAAATGAAGGACGGTGACCACCTGGCTTGAGGGGTCTTTAGGAAGTCTGGGGACTCATGAAAAAGTGATACTCAATGCCTAAAAAAATATGTATGCACAGTGAAAATGTGGAAAGAGTGTCCTGTGGTGCATTTGTGTTAAGTAAAATCTGGTTCATCAGCTGGATTTTGAAAAAATTATTAAAGGTAACATTTACCAATGTGTTCAATCACGGAGAAATACATATTAAAATACTAAGCCAGAGTAGAATGCAAAATGGTAGCTACCGTATTGCAGAGCACCTACTGCTGCCTGGAAACCCATCCTGGAGCCTCCGGGGACGTTTTTCCCTCCTCCCACATTTTGGTAGTTTCCAAATTCTGCATACCTAACGGATATGGATAATTCTTCCATTGGGAAAAGTGAAATGTGTTCAAATGAAAGGCAAACCATTTGTGCATATAAATCATACACGCTTATTACCTTTTAAGTATTCTAGATGTAGAATGAAATTGGTGCTTTAACTATTTTCATAAGATCATAGACATAGAAAGGTCACATTTGAATTTAAGTTGTTTGCAGAATGGGCATTGGGTAAATTTCTTTGAAATGCTGTCTTCACACCTTATTGACTAGCTGTTCTTTAAAATATCCTGACAAAGAGATATTTAAGGTCTCCCCCAATACACTTGGTTCTTATCTTCCTTTGCTGCCCTGTCCCACACAGGGGACGTTAGCCTCATGAAGCCACCAAGCACTGGCCGGTCTGCACTGAGGTGTGCTGTCTGCATCAAATACAAGAAAA
>PITA01022281.1:0-30406 GCA_004023965.1 Spilogale gracilis | reverse complement strand
GGCTCCCAGGGTTAATGAAGAAGACCTCAACTCAGATGAAGGGTATAGCCTTACCAAATTTAACTACTAAACATTCTAGGGCTTTCACCAGAGTTTTTCCTCTTCTAGAGGAAGTTCTGGGTCTGTTCTGTACTGGGAGGAAGAAGGGAGCCAAATAATCTCATTTTCTTCTTTCAAAGCTACTAATTCTATCAGATTTGGATCCCTCCCTTATGACCTCACTCTTAACCTTAATTACCTCCTAAAATCCCAGTCCCCAAATACTGTCACTTTAGGAGTTAGGGCTTCAACATATAAATTTGGGGGGGGATACAGTTCAGTTTATAGCATCAGATTATCTCCCTTTTGATTAACTCAGTTTGATTTAGCACTTTAATTATATCTTCCAAATACCTTCACCTTAGTAGCATAATCTTGGGAGTAATATTCTATCATATTCACAAATCCTGCTAACATGCAAGAGGAGGGGATTATACAGGGCAAGTATACTAGGAGGTGAGAATCTTGGAATTCTGCCTCCTGCAGAGGTGGTAGAGTAGAAAGCTGTAGGAGGTTTAGGTCAGGTATGAGGGCTGTTGTGAGTAGAATGGTAAAAAAAAGCACACAGCAACCTGGTATGGTAGGAGCATTAAACTGGGGCCTGGGTATTGGGAAGGTTCATCCAAACAGTCTATCTGAGAGAAAAGTACTTGGGAAACTAAAAATTCATTGAACATGTAAACTATTACTGATATTTAAGTTTGTTGGGGAAACGAATGATAGGTTTATGGGTAAAAGATAGGTAACACTGAAAACCCATGGGCTTTGGACTTAGACAAACCTGGTTTTGAATACTGATTCTAGGACTTAACTAGCTTCTTATATGTAGAATGAGAATGATAATGTATGAAGTTTATGGATTGTTATGGAGGTTGAATGGAATATTACATTTCAGGTTTTTAGCCCAGTGCCTGACAACATAGTAGGCACTAAAAAAATGTTTATTTGTTCAATTATTTATTAAATATATAAATATGTACCATGTGCCAGATGTTCATTTTAGCCCCGGGTTTTAATAATACTAAATATTAAATATTGTGCCTGAGCTAGATTTTATTTGAGTTTCCAGGCTAAAACAGTTGAGTGTTACTCTGTATGTAAATAGCCACATTATACATTCCATAGTATGGAATGTTTTCAAGCAAAGAGTAACATCTAATCATAGAATTTTAGAATTTGTGACCATTCAGTTTTATATATGGCCCTGGTTTTTCTGTGTGAAGAGCTCTAATGTGCCTGTCGTCAGCCTACTTATTGATATACTAAAGAGTTGGAAGGTCTCCATTTCATTGTTTTGATTTATTAAAATGTGTGTTTGAGGGAGAGTATTCTGATGGCAGTGTTCCAGATGGATTGAGGAGGGCAGAGATTAGAAAGAGAGAGGGGAACCTTTTTTTTTTAAGTAGGGTCTGCCCAGCATGCAGCCCAATGCAGGGCCTAAACTCAGGACCCTGAGATCAAGATCTGAGCTGAAATCAAGAGTCAGACACTTAACCAACTGAGCCACCCAAGGGGCCTTTTTTTTTTTTTTTTTTTTAAATGCCTAGCTGGGGTGCCTATAGTGGGAATAAGGGAAAGGAAACAATGGTGATAAGAGCATTGGGGAAGAAGAATCAACAGATTTAGGTACTGAATAGGAGAGAGGAGAGGGAGGGAAAAGACTAGTATAATGTGATATTGCTGCCAGTTAACACTTCCAGAGCCCTGTGGTGATTCATGACTTTCATGGTGTCTGGATCTTTATCATTGGTGGGAGGTGTTATAAACATGACTAGAAGTCCATGTATGTTAACTTTCCCTAGGTGTATTACATAATGATAGGAACTATATAGACAAACAGTAGCTGTTAGAGAACCTAGAATATCTAAAACATTTTGTGTCTGTAGAGATGAGGAAAGGAAAAGTGGTTAGGTATAGCTGTATTAGACAGCACTAATCTTATAAGTTGCAAATTTGTAGATTGTAATATTTTTAGTTGTCTCCAAGGGAATTCAGTCATAGACATGTATCAGCATTTGTAATTACAACATAAATGAGAACTGGTTTATCTCAGTCTGTGAGAAAAGAAACCATGGAATACTAGACGGACCATGCTGCTGGGTGGGGCCAAGTCTTTGGTCCGTTATATCCTGTTTCTCTTGTTTCACTCACAAGATTGTTGACAGGTTGCAACATGCATAGTGATGTAGGTGATATCAGACTACAGATATAGCTTGATAAGGCAGGCATTCTGGAGACTCTTTGGGCAGATAAGCTGCAAATAATATTGACCAAATGACAGGGTTGCCTTTGGTAAAAGGTAAGATGGAATTGAGAAGAACGAGAGTAGAAACTGAGAAACCAGTCAGGAGGATAGTATTGGCTAGATGAAAGTTGATGGTGGCAGTGGACTTGGAGAATGGAGAACAGATTCAAAACAGCTTTCATCGAGTTCTTGTTGCTAAATCTGTAGATTTAGGTTACTTGATGTTAGGACAGTGATCATTCTGTCTTGAGATGTTCTGTTCCTTTGACTGCTGTAATATCAGCTCTCCCAGGTGTCCTTCTACTTCTCTGGATATTCTGGGTCAGAATTGTTTGCAGCTTTTAAGTTTTTTTTTTTTTCTAATCCCTTAAATATTGATGTTCCTCAGGATTCTGTTCTAGGCTCTGTTCTCTTTCATTCTCACAGTCTTCCAGAATGATCTCATTTACTTTCATAACATTAATAACCATCTGTGTGCTAATGATTGCCACATTTTTGTCTCCAGCCAAGATCAGTCTCCTAAGCTCCAGACCCTTATATTCAAGTCATATTCAACACCTCCTCTTGGATATTACACAGGCACCTCAAACTGAAGGTAGAGTTTTCTTTTCAAACTGCTCATTCTGTAGTCCCCATCTCAGTAAATAACATCACCATTTCCTGATTCCCCAAGCTGTATACCAGCTATCTTTTTTTCCTTTTTTTTCTTTGCAGCGTAATTTATATACAATAAAATACAGAGAATTTAAGTGTACACTGAGATGAGTTTTGACAAATGTACACACCCTTGTCATCATTCAATCATGATATAGAATATATTTCATTATCCAGAAAGTTTCCTCCAGTCATTCTTACACCACCCCACCCCTGAGTTAAACCCTTTTCTTATTACCTCTTCATTATTAGCTTTTCCTGTTCTTGAACTTCTTATAAATGGAATCATATGGTGTACTCTTTCAGTTTCTGACTTTTTTGGTTCAACATACAGTTTTTGAAATTTATCCATGTTTTTATATAGATCAGCATTTTATTTATTTTATTGAGGAGTGATATTTCTGTGCATATACCACAGTTTTCTAATGCATTATCTTATTGGTGAATGTTTGAGTTGTATCCACTTTTTGGCTGTTCTGAATAAAGCTGTTAGGAAATATCCTTGCAAAAGTCTTTTGTGGTCACATGCTTTGATTTCTTTTATTATACCTCAGAGTAGAACTGCCTGTTCATATGATAGATGGCATATTTAATTTATTGGAAATTGCCAGTTTTTCAATAGTTACACAATTTTACAATCCTGTTAGCAATGTTTGAAAGCCTCAGCTTTTCTATCCCTTGCCATCATTTTGTATTGTCAGTTTTGTAAATTCGAGCAATTATTGTGGGTTTGTATTAGAATATCATTTTGATTTTAATTTTTTAAATCTAGAATGAATTGTAAAACACCATTTCATGTTTATTGGCCATTCTTATCTCCTTTGTGAAGTGTTTATTCAAATACTTGGTATCATTTATTGGGTTTGTATTTTTATCGTTGATTTGTTAGGATTCTTTGTGTATTATAGATATAGGTCTCTTGTCAGATTATATATACCGACACACACACACACACACACATATATGACATTTTTTTCCTGTTCTCTGTCTTGATTTTTCGTTTTTGTAGTAATGCCTTTTAATAAGTAGAGGTTTCAAATTTTACTAAAACATTTTATATCAGTTTCTTATTTTATGGATAGTGCCTTTTGTTTCCTGTTTAGAGAATCTTTGTTTAATCGAGGTCATGAGGTCATGAATATATTTTTCTGCAAGTTATTCTAGAAGCTTTATAGTTTGAGATTTTACATTTTAGTTTTTGATCATTTCAGTTTAACATTTTGTGTATGATGTGAGGTAGAGATTAAGGTTCATTTTTTCCCCTCATGTCAATATCCAGTTATTTCAGTGTCATTGTTGACAAAATTTTTCTTTCCCTAATCAAAACATAAATTTATTTTATATAATAAATATGGGTCTATTTCTATAATCTGAATTCTGTTTCATTCATCTATTTGTTTAGACTTCTGTAGCTACTACTTTATAAACTCTAGCTTTGTGATAAGTGACAAAATCTGGTAGTGTAAGCTCCAACTTGTTTTTCTTCAACACTTTCTTGGCTATTCTAGGCCTTTTATATTTCTGTATCAACTTTAGAGTCAGCTTGTCGATTAATAGGAAAAAAGACTGTAAGGGTTTGGCTGGATTATTTTGTCTCTAGATACATTTAGGGGAGACTTGGCTTCTTAACAACACTGAGTCTTCCCGACCCATGTAATTATTACATGTCTCCATTCGTTAGGGATTTTAAAATTTCTCTCAGCAATGTTTTACAGTTCTAGAGTGCACAGGCCTTTCACATCTTTCATTAGACTTATTAGTTATTTGTTTATATGACATAAAAATACCGTTAGGTTTTTATATATTAATCTGGAATCTTGCAATCTTGCTAAACTTATGTATTAGTTTAATTATAGACTTTTTGAATTTTTGTATGTGTGCAATAAAACATCAGAGTAAATATTTTTGCTACTTCCTTTCCTATATTTACAATTTTTTAATTGCCTTGTTGCAGTGATTTGGACCTGGGTTACAGTGTTGAATTAGAGTGGTGAAAAGTGGACACCTTTTCTTGCTCCTGATCTAGTATTAGTTGTAGATTTTTTTTTTTTTATATAAGTCCCTCTTTTGTATTAGGTGTAGATTTTTAAAAAGTAAATTCTTCATCAGAGGAAGCTCTCCTTTATTTTTTTTAGTTTGTCGAAGATTTTTTTGTTTTGCTTTTAATCACTAACAGGTACTGAATTTTATCAAATGCTTTTTGGGGGGCATTTTTTGAGAAAGCCATATTTTTCTTCATTATCTTATCATTATTGATTTTCAAATGGTAAGCTAACCTTGTACTCTTTAAATAAATCTATTTGAGCAAGATGTGTATTACCCTTTTCATACATTGCTGGATTTGATTTGCTAACATTTTATTAATAATTTTTGCATTTATATTCATGTGTCATGTTTGTCTTTTCTTGTCATGTTCTTGTCATGTTTTGGTATGAGGCTTATACTGGTCTTATAAAACAAATTGAGAAGTGTTTCCTCTTCTTTGAAAGATTTTGTTAAAATTAGTATAACACCAGTGAAGTTCTCTGAACCTAGAGTTTTCTACATGAAAGTGGTTTTAATTACAAGTCTAGTTTCTTTAACTGATAATGGCGTTTCAGATTTTCTAGTTTATTTGTTTGTTTTGGAAACTTGGGATTTTTTTAAGCAATTGGACTAAGTTTTTAAATTTTTGTCATCTAAGTTTTTAAATTTTTGTCATATTGCTCATAATTCCCTTTAAATGCCTGTAAGATCTAGTGATGTCTTTGCTTGTGTTCCTGATGTCGGTAATTTGTTTTTGGGCATCGTTCTTTATTTCTCCTTCTCTCTCATTTTTCACGTCTACACCATCATTCCTGTTCCTATTTTAATGTAGAACAATGCCTAAACTTTTCCTAAGGAGGCTGTAATAACCACACTCTAGCCTTCATGTTTATAGTCTTGCTTCTGTGTCCCATTTACCTTCTTTGTGGAAGAAAGATCTTTCTAAAGTACAAGTAATTAATTAAGTCTTTTCTAGCTTAAAACTTTAATAGTTTCCTAATTCCTTCAGGGAAAAAAAAATACATGTTTCTTCCTATAAAATACAAATCATCAATGATTAGGTGTTGTCTCTCTCCATAGATATCTGTCTTTTCTTATATTTACTTCTCCCTTTTTATCTCTTCCCACAAGCCATAAGGAAGTATACTGCCTTTCTAGGAATTCTGATTTGTTATTCTTCTCCTGAAAACAGAATGCAGCATTTCAGATATGATATGATCAATTCTAAGTAGACAAAAATTGTCTCCCAACTTCTCCTTTACTGAGATGATTAATATTTGATTGTTATAGAGTCTCAATATTTATTACTTGTTTGACATAATATCTTTATTCCATAGATTTTTATATTCACAGCACTGTCTCACCCCAAAACAGTAACTTAAAGCCCAGTTTCCTGTTTTCTCAAAGCATATTAAGTAATAGAGATGCATCTGTTTGCTCCAGTTAGAGAACCTACCAGATAGCTGTTGGCTCCCTCCTCCTCAAACCCATGCTAATGAGTTTATTTCAGCTTGGTAGTGTTAGTGTTAGTATTCGACCTGCCACCAGATGACTAGATGATGTATATTTCTTTATAATATCATTTCATAGTTTGCAAAATCGAGAAACATTCCTCGGAGACTGTGTAGCTGGTTTGGAAGTAAAGCAGTTGTTTCTTTTCTTGTCAGTCCTTCACCTTCTCACCCTCAGGGGAATCAGGATGCCCCAACGTTTCGTTTAAAAGCCTAAACATATCAAACTTTTTATTCTTCTGTTGAGTTTGAAAGGGGGGCGTTATTAGCTGTGTCTTGATATAGCAGGGGCTCTGAAAGTCTATTTGGATAACACTGAAGATTGGAGGAAATGTGACTCTGTCTGTGTGTTTTAAGCCCCCAAGGTAAGATCAGAAAGCGTCTGGGGCAGTGAGAGCCAAATAGTTGAAGTCATACATTAATTATGGTCATGAATCATTTTTATTTTTAAAGTCTTTACCATTTGACAAGGTTGTTTGCATAGGACCAGTGAGTTTCAGGCAGCATTTTCCCCCTTTTAAAACAGGCTATTTTGTTGATTTCTGCTCTGAGTTGATAATGCCTATTATTATTAGAATTCTGATGACTTTTTTAGTAAAAATTGCATGTTTCCTTACTTAAGTGTTTTTTACTTGACTTTTGTTTTAAGTACAGTGTTAAAATCGTAAACATGAAAACTATCACCATAATCTTTCATTTTCTCACTGATACCAGTGAAAAATAATCAAATCTTGGGACTGAGCTTTTATATTCAGGAGTTAGTTGACATGCAGTTTGCACATATCTTTTGAGTGCCTCCTTTGTGCCACATTCTGTTCTAAGCACTGGGAATGTATATAAAAATAATAGATTTTTTTTTTCTCACAAAGATCTAGCAAGGAAATAAACAATAAAGATCTAGCAAGGAAATAAAACTATAAAATGTGGTTCTGTCATCTTTGTTAGTGGTTTTGCATTTGTGATGCTGTAGATTTCCAGAGGAAGGAGTGCCTTCACCTGTCTGGAATAGTCCAGAAAGGTCTTTGAAGGAGAGGTTGTGCTCAAACTGCCTTTTTAATGGACTCAGGTGTGTATTTACCTGTTAAGAGATGGGGAAAACTTAGAGGCAGATAGATTAGCTCACTCAAAAGCACAGAAACAAATGGCATGATTGTTTGGAGAATTGCTGGGAGCTGAGTATGCAAGCTAAGGACTGTTGGGAGATGAGGCTGGAAATACATGCTGGGACCACATGACAAGGGGCCTCTCTTTGCTTTTAAAATCTGTAGAGCCAACTTTGTAAGAGAGTATTACTATTAGGAGAGTGTGTACATACACATTTCCAGTGCAGGAGGCAGGGGAATGGAGTATGACTTCTGTTGGATTCCATAAGGGCCTCAAGGAAGTTGCCGAGTAACTTATCTCATGAGCAAATTAGCTATAATAAGAATTGCTGCCTTTTAGATGACCTAAGAAATCCTTAGTAACTGTCAAGCAATTTCTGAAAGTGCAGTGTATGTCATGTGTATTTTGGATGTCTAGTAATATCATCATCATCATCGTCGTCGTCATCATCGTAATGTAGGCAGGGGTAGTGATGCCGTCAAATCCCTAATAAAATTAACCTTGTATACAGGATGTCTTTCAGGTTAGAATTATTGAATGATTTTTAAAAATTGAGGTAAACTTTACATACAGTGAAATGCATAGATCTTAAGTTTAAATTCTGCATATAAATATGTTCTACACCCCAGTAAATATATCTGGGACATTTCTATCACCTCAGGGAGTTCCTTTTGTTCCCCCTGTTTCTGCAGTCACTTCCACCCCACATAGACAGCCATAGACTCTTGATTTCTGTCACCATGGATTGCTTTTACCTGTCCTTGTACTATGTGTAAATGGAATCATACAGTCTACTTTTTGTTCCTGGCTTTTTTTTACTCAACATAGTGTTTTCAAGATTCGTTCATATTGTTGTGTGATTCAGTGTGTCTTCTTTTGTATTGATGGGTAAAATTATATCTCAGTTTGTTTATTAATGCTCCTGTTTGAACATTGTAGAATGTAGAACATTCTGCTACAAATCTTCTGTGGACATACATTCTTACAGTTCTTGAGTAAGTGCTTCGGAGTAGAAATACTGTGTCATAGGTTAGATGGATGTTTAACTTGATAACTGTTCCAAATGATAGTACTCTTTTACATTTTTACTAGGAATGTAAACAAGTTCCAATTGCTCCACATCCTTGCTAGTGTTAGGTGTCATTTTAATTTTAGCTATTGTAGCAGGTATGAAATGGTATCTCCTTATGATTTTAATTTGCATTTTCATGATGACCAAGATGTTGAGTACCTTTTCTTGTACTTATTGGCCACTCTTATGTCACCTTTGTGAAGACTTTTACTTTTTTGCCCATTTTTTATTGGATTGTCTTTTTGTTACTGATTTATAAGAGTTCTTTATATACTCCAGACACAGTCCTTTGTCAGATTGATGTTTTGCAAGTATTTTCTCCCAGATCGCTTATCATTTTCTTAATGGCATCTTTAGGTGACCGTACATTTTTTATTTTTGTGAGGTCCAGTTTATCTATTTTTAATCTTATGGTTAGTGATTTTCATGCCTTCTCTATGAAATCTTGACCTCCCCCAGGGTTGCAAGAGATTATGTTTCTTCTATAACTTTTATGATTTTAGTGTTGATGTTTACTGTGCTGTCCTTGAATCAATCTTTTGCATGACCTGTGAAGTTATGAGGTAGGGAATGAAATTAATTTTTTTTGCCAGTTTATCCACTACCATTTGTTTAGAAAACTTTGTTTTGTCCATTAGTTTGCTTGGGTTCCTTTGTCCAAAATCAATTGGCCATATATGTTTATTTATATAATCTTTACTCTGTTCCATTGATCTGTGTTTTGATTGTTATGCCAGTACCAGATTGTTTTGATTATGTAGTTTTATTTTTTTAAAAAAGTTTATCTTGGCTTATCTCTTCTAGATTCTCTGTTTTTCTTTATAAATTACAGTATGAGCTTCTTAATTTCTTTAAAAAAAATGAACACCTTTTGAGATCAGAATTGTGATTGTGAAACAAAGACCCATATATAGAAATAAAATAAATTTCTGTATATTGACCTTGTATCCTGTAACCTTATTAGTTCTAGAAGTTGTTTTGTAGATTACTAATGAAATTCATTTTCATTATATGAAAATCATGGTATCTAAAGATAAAGAGAATTTGTTTGTATGTGTAAGAAATATATAAGCTATATTTGAAGACTAAGAAAAACACAAACCCATAATGAAAGCAAAAAAGAAAAATAGTTCTTAATTTTTTTCAGTGTTCCTTGTTTCAAAGTGGCTGCTGCTGCCTTAAATGGGATTATTGTTCATTCTTTTTTTTTCTTTGTGTATACCTATAGGTAATATTCAGCTTTGTTAACGGTGATCTCCTAGTGACTTTAGCACTCCACTTATTTTCTCTGGGCATCAGTTTTCACCTTTGTAACAAGATAGAATTCAACCAGATTCTTTTCTTTAAAAAAAAAACAATATTCATCTATTAGAGAGAGAGAGCATTGAGGGAAGAGCAGAGCGAGAGAATCTTTAAGCACACCTGCTGAGTGTGGAGCCTGCCTGCAGACTTGATCCCTTGACCCATGAGATCGTGACCTGAGCTGAAACCAAGAGCCACGTGCTCAACCAACTGAGCCATTTAGGAGCCCCTCAACCAGATTATTTTCTAAGATGTCTTCCAGACTCCTGTGAATTTGCCATTTTAGCTCTTAATATATCAGAGGTGGGCAGGCAGGCAGGAATAGAAAAGGTGTTTTTAGGGGGCGCCTGGGTGGCTCAGTTGGTTAAGCGACTGCCTTCGGCTCAGGTCATGATGCCAGAGACCCGGGATCGAGTCCCACATCGGGCTCCCTGCTTGGCGGGAAGCCTGCTTCTCCCTCTCTCACTCCCCCTGCTTGTGTTCCCTCTCTGGCTGTGTTTCTCTCTGTCAAATAAATAAAAATCTTTAAAAAAAAAAAGAAAAGGTGTTTTTAGGGTCCATAGTAATGCCTGCTTATTTCATTATAAATATGCTAGGGAATTGTGAAATGATCAGTTTGAGTTGATTACTAGTTCTGCTTATCCTGGAAGGTTTGTCCTCATTTTGTTTCATTTATATCTGTTGCTTTGTGTTAAGGGTTTATAGTTAACTCACTTAAATTTTTCTGCAACTTTTATTTCTAGGCTTCATAGAGCCCAGTGTGCAATTAAACAGACTCAGGTAACTGTTCAAAAAATTGGGAAGGAAATTGAAGAAAAGCTAAGGCTCACATCTACAAGCAATGAACTGGTATGTTTTTAAATATATTTACCTGTTTAAATTCCTTGATTTCTAAATGTGATAATCATATTCTTCTTAAGTTTTTTTTTTCAAAAAGCTTTTAGTAGTTATTTTTTCTTTTAATGTTTGGCTGAGACTTTATGTTGGCATTTAAATGTTGGAGAACATTTTCCTACTTCCTACAGTTTATGCAGAGTGCCTGCCTTTTGCTGTTAAATGAAACTTTACATTACATACAATTACTTCAAAAATAATTAAAAGTTATTTTGTGAATGTCTTATCAATGTGAACTCTAGACGTGAACTATATAATGAATAAGAAATAGCTGCCAGAAAGGGAAAAAAAAAAAACTTTAAGGACTAATCTCCTTTTAAAAGATGAAATTAAAATTATTGGAGTGAACTTAATAGGATGGTTTATGGACAGTGTTGTCTTTGGGTGAGATTTCTTTTGGGAAAGATTAATGAGGCACTTCGAAAGAAATAGAAATTCCAACCCAAATAGACAGATTTAAGATATTAGCATAATTTGGAGTGGCTTTATACTCTTTCTAGTGGAGAAAAAATATTAATTTTGAAATAAAGATTCTGTCTTTATAAGAATAGTAGGCATAACTAATAGATTGAACTTCCCTCAAAATGAGGCCACATGGCTATGGATAGCTTTTGATGACATTTGTGCTATGGATTATGATAGTTGAACCATCAACAGAGACTTCTCTCTCATGGAATTCGAAGTGAATGGATGGTGTGTATTTAAACTATATAAAATTGCTGATTTTGACCCATAAATGGCAGTTCCATATAATTCCGCCTGCCGTATAAGCTGGCTGGTGCTGGCCCTGGTGCGGGCAGGCGCGGGCGGTGGTGGCTGCGTAACCTTGGCAGTGGCTGCATAACCTTGGCAGCAGCCAGCCGCGTGGCTCTGCCTGCCTGTGGAAAAGGCTGTTAAACTGCCTCTTGTTTAAACTCAGCCTCAGTAAAGGAAGAAACGCCAGACCACAAATACATTGGAAAAGGAGAAAAAGCAGTTAAGCCTTTCTGCAGTGTACCGAAATGCCACATTTTTACAACTTTTGTCTGAGAGAAATTGCTAGGGTTTGTGGGGTTTTTTTCCCTTTTCTTTTTTCTCTTCTCTTGTCTTCTCTTGTCTTCTCTTGTCTTCTCTTCTCTTTTCTTTTCTTTCTTTTCATCTCCCAAGGCAAGACTGGGAAATTACTTATTTCATTAAATGACAGCATGTGTTTTGTCTCAGTATGGAAAAAAATGTATGTTTAATCCTATTTTTCTAAAATATAAGTGGTGACACACAGAGCAAGGTGATACAATGTATGAGTTTAAAGAGGTCAGGTTCAGAGGTTCACTGTGTGTTTTTATGCTGCCTGGTCAACGTGGAAAAGAATCGTTGACTTTTGAACTGAAAGTGAACCTAGACATCATCTAGTTCCCGTAAAACTTTCCTAAAACTAACCTTCCTCAGTATATTCTGTTTCTTTCCCTGTTATATTTTTCTCCATAGTATTTATTACCCTTTAACATGCTGTATATTTTCCATAGGTATTTTATTTATCTGTCTCTAAACTCTGTGAAGCGAGGGATTTTTGTCTGTGTTCCTTCACTGCTGTATTCACCAGTGTCTAGAAAAGTGCTTAACACATACTAAGGTCCTCAATAAATATTGAATTTATGAATGAATCTAGCATGTTAAATAACAAAACTCAACCAAGTAAATTTGAATATCTACTTGGCTTTTTCAAATGATTCGCGAATCAATGGGCAGCACTCTTCTAGCAAGTAGAAAGGAGCTCCAGAGAGTTCTGCAAAATGCAGGGTTTTTATAGAAGGAGAGTAGGGGAAAGAAAGCTATTAGCAAAAGAAAAGGATTGTTCCAGGCAAGTCGGCTTTCAAGGAGTAAAAGCAAGGTGTCTTATCAGGTGGGTTGCCTCATTTTTTTTTTTTTGCCGGGATAGAGAGGGCCAAAGAGGCAAACTTACTGGAACGGTTTGAAAAATTTTTGGCTGGCCAAATAAGACTGTGTTTCTAGAGAAGGTTAGTTTGGGAACTTGGTCTAAGTGACACTATTTGGGCCCTGTATTTTGTCTTTTTATTTAAACAAGCTTTAAACTCTAACAAAAGGATAGAGAATGAGGCCTGAAGAAAGGAAACAATTTTCCCCATAATCACTTGACAAGTAGAGGCAAATTTTAGTTTATTTGTCTTCTTTCAGGGAATAATACCCTTTATTTTCTACTTTAAGACTTACCTGGGCTCCTGGGTTGCTCATCTCAGCGTCCTGGGATCCAGGCCCACATTGGGCTCTCTGCTCGGTGGGGAGCCTGCTTCCTCCTCTCTCTCTGCCTGCCTCTCTGCCTACTTGTGATCTCTCTCTCTGTCAAATAAATAAATAAAAATTAAAAAAAAAAAAACAAACACCTACCTGTAGCAAATTAGAAACCTTTACTATTACCTTTTTTCCTCATTCCCTTTCTAAATTGGCCCAAGGTCACTATACTTGAACCCAAGCATCTCCAGTTTTTAAGAATTGACTTTAATTTTAGCCTATTTATAGGGGCACCTAGGTGGCTCAGTTAAGCATCTGTTTTTGGCTCAGGTTGTGGTCCCAGGATCTAGGGACTGAGCCCTCCATCAGGCTCCCTGCTCAGTGGGGAGCTTGCTTTTCCATCTCCCTATGCCTTTTCCCCTGGTCCACACTCTCTCTTCTCACTGGTTTTCTCTCAAATAAGTAAATAAATAAATAAATATAAATAAGTAAAATAATTTTAGCCTATGTATAATCAGTCAGAAGACCTACTTGATGCTGAAAGAAATCAGAATACTTTGTAAGACCAAATGTAAACTACCTCTGTTACTAGAAATTGAGTTCACACTTGATGGCTTTTAAAGATTTTGCATCTTGGGGTGCCTGGGTGGTGCAGTTAGTTAAGCATGCCTTCCACTCTGGTCATGATCCCGGGGTCCCGGGACTGAGGTCCGCATTGGGCTCCCTGCTCGGTGGGGAGGCTGCTTCTCCCTCTCCCTCTGCTTGCTGGTCTGTCTACTTGTGCTCTCTCTCTATCTCTCTGTCAAACTGTCAAATAAATAAATAAAAATCTTTAAAAAAAATAAAGATTTTGCATCTTTTCACACTACATCAATAGCCAACATATCTTTTTGACATTTAATTATGTTTCTTATGAAATTTCTGCTGTTGTTATCTTGAATTTTTGCTTATATGTTTTGGATTTTGTCAGATACCCTTCCTGTATCTGTTGATAATTCTATTATGTCCCACGTTATTATATGATGGTGGTAAAATACATTGATTAATTTTTTAATGTTAATCCAATGTTGCATTTTTGGGGAAAGCCCCTCTTGTTCACAAGGAGTTATTATTTTTTTATGTGTATTGCCAGCTTCAGTTTGCTAAAATGTTTAAAGTACTTTTTAAAGATTTTATTTTTTTAAATATAAACTTTTTATTAAAAGTAAATAATAGATAAATAGAATAAATAAATAAAGCAATTTTTATTTATGTAAGAGCAAGAGTGAGTGAGAGAGAGCGAGCAAGCATGAGCAGGGGAGGAGTAGAGTGAGAGGGAGAAGCAGACTCTCTGCTGAGCAGGGAGCCTGATGCCCTGGGACCCCAGGATCATGACCTGAGCTGAAGGGAGATGCCTAACCCACTGAGCTACCCAAGTGCCCCTGTTTAAAGGATTTTTGCATCTATATTCATGAGGGATATTGGTCTCTAGTTTTGTTTTCTTATAATCTGTTTGTCTGGTTTTGTTGTCAGGGTGATATTAGCCATAACTACTGATTTGGGAACTGTTTTTTATTCTGTTTCCTAAAAGGATATGTGTAGAATTGGAATTATTTCTTAAATGTTTGATAGAATTTACCAGTGAAGCCATCTTGACCTGGAATTTTCTTTGTGGGTTTTGAACTAAGAATTCAGTTCTTTAATAGTTGTGGATTATTGAAGTTATCTGTTTCTTGAGTAAGCTTTAGTAGCTTATGTCTTTCAAGAATTTGTTCATTTCATTTAAAAGGTTAGCCTTTTTAATTTTAGCTGTTCTGTTATTGGGTGTGTAGTGTTTTCTTATTTTAGTTTATAATTGTATTTCTATGATAAACATTTTTCATATCTTGATTGGCCACTTCTTTATTCTTTAAGAAGTGTAAGTTTAAGTATTTGCCCATTAAAAAAATAAACTATTTAGATTTACAGAAAACTTGCAAAGATAGTTCAGAGAATTTCCATTTGACTCTCATCTGGTTTCCCTTAATATTAACCTCTTTTATACCCATGTTACATTTGACATGGTACATTATTAAACCAAGAATTTAACATTGATATATTTTCATTAACTGTGGGCTTTATTCAGGTTTCACCAGTGTTTCCACTAATGTCTTTCTTTTAAATAAATAAACTTTATTTTACGATAGTAGATTTATAGAATTATTACAAAGATGTATACCCTACAACCAGCTGTACAGAGTATACCCTACAACCAGTTTCTCCTGTTATTAACATTTTACTTTAATGTTACAGTTAATGAGCCTCTACTGATAAATCATCATTCACTAATATCCATGTTTTCTTGGATTTCCTTAATTCTCACCTGAGGTTCTTTTCTGTTCCAGGACCCCTTGCAGTGAAACCATTTTACATTTAGTAGTCATGCTTCCTTAGACTCTTCTTGGATGTGAAAATCTCAGGCTTTCATTGTTTTTAATGACTTTGACAATTTTGAGGATTACTAGTCAGATATTTTATAGAATATCCCCTGATTGGGACTTGTCTGGTGTTTTGCTATGAATAGGCTAAATTCTGATTCCTCCCCCTCCCCCCCATATCCAGCCCAGGATAGCACATTGAATTTAGTCATGCCTTCCTAGCTTCTCTGATCTATAACAGTTTCTCATTTCTTACTGTATTTAAATCACTATTACTAATCAGTGTTGTTATTTACCTGAATCACTACTTGATTAAAGTAGTGTCCCCCAGGTTTATCCACTGTACTCCTTTGGAGTATCCTTTCCATGCTGAATTTTTTGAAAGCAAAATACTAAGTCCAGCCTTCACTGGAGTAGAGGGGCCTGGCTTCTTATTTTCCCCTTCATTTTTAAATGGAATTTCTGTCTTCTTGTGTTAAAGAGAAGGGGGAGGGGAGAGGGAGAGAGGAGAGTGTGTGTATATGCACACATTTGCATGTATATTTGTATTTTTCTTTTTTCTGGATACAGATCCTTTTTCCGATATGTATGTTGGGAATATTTTCTTAACGTTCTGTGGCTTGCCTTTTCATGGTCTTAATGATACCTTCTAAGAAGCAAAAATTTAAAAGTCTAATGAAATACAATGTATTTTTTAATGTTATTTTGTAGGTAGGGTTTTTTGTTTTCTTTGTAAGAAGTCTTTGACTAACCTAAAGTTGCATCGATTTCTTCTGTGTTTTGTTAAAATTTTGTAGTTTGGGCTTGACATGTAGATATGTGATCCATCTCAAACTAGTTTTTTTATACAAGTTTAGTAAGGTTCTTTTCTATATGAATATAAAGTTGATTTAACAGTCTTTCCTGGTTTAATTGTTTGAAATGTTTGTCCAAAATCAATTGACCAAATATGTGTTTGTCTATTTCTGGATTCTCTGTTTTGTTCCACTGATCTATATGTCTACCTTTCACCAATACCAAAGTCTCTTACAAATCTGTTATCTTAAAACCAGAAAGGGCAAGTTCTCCAGTTTTGTTCGTTTTATAAAAGTTGTATGAGTTGTCCAGGTTCTTTGTATTTTGAAGTGAATTGAGAATCAATTTATCCATTTCTTAAAAAACAAAAAGCAAAACAACAACAAAAAAACATGTTGCAGTTTTTATAAGGATTTGTAGATCTATTTGTGGGGAATTGCCGTCCTAACAATAATGAATTCCCTAGTCCACTGAACATGGCATATATTTCTTTTATAGACTTTTCTTTAATTCTCTCAATATCTTGCAGCTTTCACTGTAAAGATTTTGGACATCTTTTATTAGAGTTATCCTAAGTATTTTATGTGAGTTTTGAGGGAGGCATACTTACAAATGGGGTTGTTTTTTGAATTTTTGTTTCTTATCTGTTTGTTGCTAGTAGGAAAGAATACAATTTTTACTAATTTATTAACCTAGTATCTTGCAGTCTTGTTATATTAACTTTTTAGTTCTTATGGTTATTTTGTATATTTATTGGGATTTTCTATGTAAACAATCATACCTTGGACTGCCTTGTGTGCTTTATTATTAATTTTTCTGACTTATTTCAATAGCTAGAACATATAATACAATGTTGAATAAAAGTGATCAAAGTGGAAATCTCTTCTTTGTTCCTGGTCATAGGGGGAAATGATTCCTCCTTTCTTAAGTATAATGGTAGTAATATCCTTTATTGATGTTAGGGAGTTTCCTCTTATTCTTAGTTTCTGAGAGTTTTTTAATCATGAATGGATATTGATTTTTGTCAAATGCTTTTTCTGAATCTATTGAAATAATGTGATTTTTCAGCTTGACTCTCTGTAACTTAATTTCAGATGTTTAACATTACATTTCTGGAATAAACATGAATTGGTTAGAGTACATACTCTTTTTTTGTATCTTGCTGGATTTTATCTAGAAATAACTTAAGGGGCTTATGCTATATTTATTAGGGACATTGAAATACAGTGTTTTAAATTACTTTATCAGATTGGTATTAGGATTATGGTAGCCTGGTCAAATTACTTGAACAATGTTCCTTTTTCCTATTCCATCTTGACCAGAAGCAGAAGTCTCTACTTCTAATATTTTCTAGTCCTCTGTTGAGATTTCATCTTTTTATTCATTATGAGAATATTTTACTTTTTCTGGGACTTGACTGAGATTTCATATCTTTTTATTCATTATAAGAGTATTTTACTTTTTTTCACTCAGCACATTTGTAATAGTGGCTTTTAAAGCCTTTGTATGGGGCATGGGGTGGCTCGGTCGGTTAAGCGGCTGCCTTTAGCTCAGGTCATGATCCCAGAGTTCAGGGATCGAGTTCCGCATCGGGCTCTCTGCTCAGCAGAGAGCCTGCTTCTCCCTCTCCCTCTGCCTGCTCTGCCTACTTGTGGTCTCTATCTCTCTGTCAAATAAATAAATAAAACCTAAAAAAAAAAATCTTTGTATGGTAATTCTAACATCTTGGTTATCTTGGGATTGGCATATGTTGGTTGTCTTTTCCCCCTAGAGAGTGAGTAACATTTTCCTGGCTCTTCATATATTGAGTAATACTGTATAGTACCCTGGACAATGTGAATGTAATTTTGTGGAATCTCTGGATTTTGTTACTTTCCTCTGAAGAACACTGATGTTTTCATTTTAGCAGATAATCAGCTGAGGCTCAAACTGTCATTCCTGCGTTGGACCTTGGCTCAGATATCATTCAGTTCAGTACTTTTACCCTTAGGGTCAGGTGCTTTCTGTTTGCCTCATACATGTGTGGTATACGATTCAGAGATTCATATTGAATTTAAACAGAATCTGAGGTGTCTGTTCTCTGGCTTCCTCCATTCTAGTGGCCTTGATTGTGTGATCTCTTTCCTCTGGTTCTTCTGGCCAGAAAGATAGTTGTCTTTCATTGGAATTTGACTGCAGCCACCAGGATGAAGCTACAGAAAAGAGGAAATTCACACTGTGTGTTGGTTGCTTGCACCAGATTCTGAGCCTCTCCACAATTTGCACCAGGTTCCGAGTCTCTCCACAATTTACCTGCCATTGATCCATCTCCAGAATCCTCAAGTAGTAACTTTTTGTATTTTATCTAGAGTCTGGAGCTACTATTTATGAGAGGACCAGTTTATTAGGTGTTCATTCTCTTATAGTGGAAGTAGAACTTATGCATGTTTTATTATTATGTATCTTTTGCTTTATCTTCATAGCTGGACCTGGGTTCTAGGCCTTATATTGTCACTGACTCTATGAAATTAATGGGTTGGATTAAGTATTTTCTAAGGAAATATTTCCCCTTTCTTAGTGGTTGAGAAGGTATAAGTGCAATAGAAAGAACCTACATATGATATTTAAAAGCACATTTTTCTCACAGGATAACTGCCATAGTTCATAATTTTTTTCCAGATTGTTAATTATTTCCAGGTTCTGTGGGAAAACTAATATAGATGAATGTGCCCTAAGTCACCATTCTCAAACTTTTTGATCTCAAGACTCCTTTATACTCTTAAAAATTATTAAGAGCTCAAAGAACTTAGCATATATCTGTTGATGATGCCTAGGTTAATAAAAGACAGATGGATTCTCACATTTATTTCCACAATCAGTCTGTTGTGATACCACAAATCTTAAGAGGCACTGGAAAGCTCTACTATGCAGTTATAAGAAAATGAGAGTGAAAAAGGGAGATAACAGCTTACTAGTATTATGAAAATATTTTTGATCTCACAGATTCTGAAATGGTCTCAGAAATTCCTGTGGTTTCCTGGACCATGCTTTGAGAATATTTTGTCTAAGACTTTTTAGCTCCAATGTGATCTAAAGAAGATTGCTTTCTTTAGTACAACTTTGTCTTTCTGAAATGAATCCTTAACATTGCCCATCATTGTCTTTGTAAAGACTCATAAATAGGAATGTGTGTGCTCGCAAATAGATGAAACTGTCTGTGATTTTCAGAACAGATACATGTTGTATAAAAACACTAAAATCCAATTAAAAGTGATCCATTGAGATTCACATGTGACATTAACGAGGAATAAACAGATAAGTAGAACACAGAAACTCATTAGAAGTTACTTATGGAACATTAAGGTCTTTGAGCTCTTCTGCTAGATGCATTAGATAGGAAGCGGAACCAGATCCTACTTGGGCAGGTTTGTTTATTCTACTCATCAGAAATTAGAGCCAACCATCCTGGTTTTGAATGACTTGATACATTTCTGTAAGTAGGCCAGTTTCTGCACATTCCATAACACAAATACACTGTAAACCTGCCTTCCTGTATTAGTTTAGTATTTAGGTTAACTTGTACCTTTTGGTTCTTTGATTCTAGAAAATGTTTCCCAATTTGACTGTATACCCTGGAATAGAGCAGATTAACCCTCTAAGTAGGCAGATCTCTGTGTTCTGTGAAAAGTTGTTTTCCCGTTTTTGTTTTTTGTTTTTTTTCTCTGACCAGATAGAATTCAGTTTGCATATTTTATGGAGAAATTCAAGTTATGAAAATTGAACACTTCTTTTTGGGAAAAGATTGCTTCCAAAGAATTTACGTATTTTTTCTCTCGGTGATGTAAAAAAAACACTAGCGTGTCATGATCACACTATTGAATTATTAAAGAAACCTGAATTGTTTCTTGATTCCTTTTTCTTTAATGATAAACAAACTCTCTGACTTTGGTCTTTGTTTTTACAGTGGGTTGACAGAGCAAAATGGCTGTTATCTCTATTAGACCCAAGCTTTTAGAAAGCAGATACCATTTCTCATTCATTTAGAAGCACATAGTATGCCCTTCATAAATGTTTGCTTTGTTCAAGAAAAATTGCTTAGGAATGTGTTGTATTTCATAGTTTTCTAGTCAGATATAATAATGACTGGAAATAAGCTTTTGCGCTTGTTTTCTTGGCTCGAATGTCTTTAACAGATGATCATGCCATCTGTTTAGAATCAGTTATTTCAGTGATGGGGAAGAAAGCATTTTGGGTGAGAAACGATAGCTATAAAGTACTTCCCACACAACTGCCAAGTCATTTTCCATGCCCGTTGCTTCAGCAAGGCCTTACCATTACTCATCTCACTGAGTGCCCTTGCTTCTTCAGTATCTGAGTCAAATAGAGATGCTGACTTTCATCTTTTACCAGCTTGGTAAACCTGTTTAGTTTATTTAGTGAAAAGAATTTTTTTTTCCTCTTTACAATTTTAATTAGTATATGTTTTAGGAAATAGACAAGAACTTAGTAGGTATGGCCAAATACGACTATTTGGTTAAGATTTATGTCATGGAAAATCATGTAAAATATATTATTGGCACTGGATAAAGAGCAGGAGAGAAGGGCACACACCTTTGTAGGGCAGTAATTGGGTGTGAATACAAACATGTGCAAACACATATATGTTTGTTGTGGGGACAGGATTTCAGATTTTATCTGGAGGAAAATTCTGGCCCCCAAAGGTATTTGGATTAAAAGGGAATCTGAGTAAAGTTTAGAGCATGGTTTCATAGGTTTAGGTAGGAAGTATTTTAATGGAAAGGTAAGTTAACAAACTTATTTAGCAAACTTAATTGTATTTCTGGTAGAATGTGTCTGGGACTTGTTTTATTGAATGAACAGTAAAATTGACTTCTTTGAGGTATGGTTCTATTACTTTTTAAAAAATAAGCTTTATTTTTTAGAGTAGTTATAGGTTTGCAGAAAAATCATACAGAAAGTTATTTCCCTTCTACTCCTCCCAGTCTTGTTCTTAACATTCTGTATCAGAGTGATACATTTGTTACAACTGTTGAGTTAATATTAATGCAATATAACTTAACTCTGCAGTTTACATTAGTGTTCGCTCCCTGTTGTGCAGTTCTCTAGGTTTTGACAAACATGTAGTGTCACGTATGCACCATTGCAATATCATGTCGCGTAATTACACTGACCTAAAAATCTCCTAGGATGAATCTACTGTTCATCTTACTGCTCCTCTTCCCCCGTCTCTTAGGACCCCTGGGAATCACTGATCTTTTTACTGTCTCCATGGTTTTGCCATTTTCAGGAACGTCATATAGTATGTAGCCTTTTCAGATGGACTTTTGCCAAGCAATACACATTTAAGTTTCCTTCATGACTTTTCATAACTTCATAGCTCATTTCTTTTTTTTTTTTTTTTTTAAGATTTTATTTATTTGACAGAGAGAAACACAGCCAGAGAGGGAACACAAGCAGGGCAAGTGAGAGAGGGAGAAGCAGGCTTCCCACCAAGCAGGGAGCCCGATGTGGGACTCGATCCCGGGTCTCCGGGATCATGACCTGAGCTGAATGCAGTCGCTTAACCAACTGAGCCACCCAGGTGCCCCGAGCTCATTTCTTTTTATTGCTAAATAGTACTCCATTGTATAGATATGCCACAGTTTGTTTAACTGTTGACCTATTGAAGTGCATCTTGGTTGCTTTCAAGTTTTGGCAGTTGTGAATAAAACTGCTGTAAACATTCATGTATAGGTTTTTGTATGGACATAAGTTTTCAGCTCATCTGGATGAATATCCAGGAGCATAATTGCTGGATCATATAGTAAGCCTATGTTTCATTTCATAAGAAACTCTCAGATCATCTTTTAAACTGCTATATCATTTTGCATTGCCACCAACAATGAATGCCATCTTTGGTCCGCATCCTTGCCAGCATTTAGTATTGTCAGTGTTTTAGATTTTAACTATTCTAGTAAATATATGTTCCTGTTGGTCCTCATCCTTGCCAACATTTAGTATTGTCAGTGTTTTAGATTTTAACTATTCTAGTAAATATATGTAGTATCTCACTGTTATTTTAATTTGCATTTCCCTGATGACTTACGATGTTGAGCATCTTTTCATATGCTTATTTGCCTTCCTTGATGAGGTGACCATTCAGATCTTTTGCCCGTTTTTTTAATTGGGTTGTTTATTTACTTATAGTTGAGCTTTTAGAGTTTTTGTGTATATTTTGGATATCATTCCTTTATCAAATAAGTGGTTTTCAAATATTTTCTTCCAGTTTGTGACTTACCTTTTCATTCCTTTAATAGTGGTTTTTGTAGAGCAGAAGGTTTAATTTAGTGAAGGCCAACTTAGTTTCTTCTTTCATAATCATGCATTTGATGTTGTATATAAAATCATCTCCAAGCCTGAAGTCACCTAATTTTTCTAGTGTTACCTTCTAGAATTTGTGTGATAATTTTTTTAAAGATTTTATTTGGGGGGGGGAGGTGGGAAGACCAGAGGAGGAGGGACAAGCAGACTCCAGGCTGAGTGCAGAACCTCATACAGGGCTCAGTCCCATGACCCTGGGATCATGACCTGAGTCGAAATCAAGAGTCTATAGCTTAACCAACTAAACCACCCAGGCACCCCATATATGATAAATTTTTTTAATTTCATGTTAGTTCTGCGATATATTTTGAGTTAATTTTTATGAAAGGTGTAAGATCCATATCTAAATGTTCTGTTCCATTTCATTTTGTTTGTATGCAGCTGTCCACTAGTTATTGCACCATTCGGTGTAAAGACTGTCCTTTTCCCATTGAATTGCCTTTGTTTCTTTGATAAAGATCAGTTGACATATTTGTGTGTGTATGTGTTTCTGGGCCATCGGTCTTATTCCATTGATTCATTTGTCTTTTCTGTGTCCATATCAAACTGCCTTGATTATTGTAGCTTAATGGTAAGTTTTAGAATTAGATAGTGTCAGTCTTCTAACTTTGTTCTTTTTCAGCATTGAGCTATTCTGGGCTTTTTGCCTTCTTAGATAGACTTTAGAATCAATTTGTGGTATCAACAAAATAACGTGCTGGGATTTCACTTGATCTGTAAGTCAAATTGGGAATAGATTGACATCTTAATAATATTGTCTTCCTATCCATGAACATGGACATTCATTTATTTGAATCTCTTTTGATTTCTTTCATCAGTTTTTCAGTTTTCTTCATTTAGGTCTTGTACATAGTTTGTTAGTTTTATACCTAAGTATTTAATTCTTTTATTCTAATGTAATGTTGTAATTTAGATTTCATATTCTAATTGTTCCTTGCTATTACATAAGAAAGAAATGGACTTCTGTGTATTAACCCTGGATTGTGCAACTTTGCTATAATCACTTATTCGTTCCAGGAGGCTTGAGGTTTTGTTTCGTTATTTTGATGGGGGTTGATTCTTTGAGATTTTCTACATAGATAGTCAAGTCATTTGTAAACAAAGATGATTTTATTTCTTTTTTCGCAGTCTAATATGATTTTATTTCCTTTTCTTATTGTATTGCATAGTTAGGATTTTCAGAACATGTTTCATAGAGTGGTGCCTTGTTCTCTAGTGTAGGAAGAAAGCATCTGGTTTACTACCATTAAGTGTGGACAGTCCCCAAAGTAAGATTTGACTTTATGATAGTATGAAAGTAATACACGTTCAGTAGAAACTATACTTCAAATTTTGAATTTTGACCTTTTCCCAAGCTAGCTATATATGATGCTGGGTATGATGTCTGGCAGCAGTAATAAGCCACAGCTGTCAGTCAGCCACATGATCATGAGGAGAAACAACTGATAGACCTACAACTATTCTGTACCCATGCAACCATCCTGTTTTTCACGTTCAGTCCAGTATTCAATTAATTGTATGAACATTTAGTGCTTTGTTATAAAATGGGTTTGTGTTAGATGATTTTGCCCAACTGTAGACTAATGTGAGTATTCTGAGCCACACATAAGGTAGGCTAGGCTAAGCTGTGGTGTTCAGTTGATTAGGTGTATTAAATGTATTTCAACTTATAATATTTTTAACTTATAATGGGTTTATTGGGACATAACCCCACCATAAGTTGAGGAAGATCTGTATGATGTTGCCTGTAGGTTTTCTGAGAAATATTCTTTACAAGTTGAGGAAGTTTTTTCTTTATTCTTAGTTTTCTGAGAGTATAAATAGGTATTGAATTTTATCTTATGGTTTTTTGGCATGTATTGATATGATTATATGACTTTTCTATTTTGCCTGGTTGATATGGTGAATTTCACTGATTACCGAATGTTCAACCTGCCTTGCATACATGGAATAAATTCCATTTGGCTGTGGTGTATAATTTTTCTTATATATTGTTGGATTTGATTTGCTACTATTTTGTTGATGACTTTGCATTGGTGTTTATGAGAGATTTGTCTGTAATTCTTCTTTCTAGTGATGGTTTTGGTATTAGGGTGATGCTGGCCTCCTGAATGAGGTAGGAAGTTCTTCAGTATTTTGAAAGAGTTTAAAGAATTACTGTTATTTATTTATATGTTTGGTAAAATTCACCAGTGAAGCCATCTGGGCCTGGTATGTTCCATTTAAAAAGGCTATTACTTATAAATTAATAACTAAATTACATTAATCAAATTATTTCATATATAAGCCCTTTTAGATTATTTTTAGATTATTTTTCCTAGCATGAGTTTTAGTAGATTGTCTTTCAAGGAATTGGTCCATTTCATCTACGTTACCAAATTTGTGGTCATTGAGTTGTTTATAGTATTCTTTAATTATTCTTTCTGCCCATGGGATCAGTTGTGATGGTTCTTCTTTCATTCCTCATAATAGTAATATGTTTTTTCTCTTTTTCTTGGTTAGCCTGGCTAGAATTTTATCATATTCTATCGGCCTTTTCAAAGACCCAGCTTTTGATTTTATTTATTTTATGATTTGCTCCATTTAATTTATTCTCTTTGGGGTTCATTAACTTACTGAATTTGTAGATGTATTTCTTTGCCTGTTTTGGGAAATTTTTCATCATTACTTCTGTGAGTACTTTTTCACTTCTGCTTTTTTTTTTCCTCCCCGTACTGGATGATACAAATATTATATCTTTTTTATATAGTTCCACAGATCCTGAAGGTCTGTTTTTTTTGTTTGTTTGTTTGTTTGTTTTTTTAAATTAAGTCTATTTTCTCTCTCTTGTTTAGATTGGGTAGTTTCTTTTGTTCTCTTTTCCAGCTTAATGATTCTTTTCTCTGTCTCCTACATTCTGCTATGAGCTTATTCAATAAGTTTTTTATCCAGGATATTTTCAGGTCTAAAATTTCCTTTTTTTTTTTTTTTTTTAACTGGAGGGGATTATGCTAAGTGAAATAAAATTTCCACTTGATTCTTCTTTATATCTTCAATTTCTTGACTGAGACTTTCTATTTCTTTACCAAGATGTTCTGTTTTTTCATTTGTTTCACAGGTGTTCTTGTTATTGAAGCACTTTTTTTTTAAAAGCACTTTTATGATAGCTGCTCCCAGGTTTTTGTCAGATAATTGTGAAATGTCTGTCTAAGTATTGGTGTCTCTTTCTCTCCCTCTTTGTTGTTGTTGTGTTTTTTCCCTGATTTTATTTATTTATTTATTTTGAGAGAGAAAGAGCATAAGCAGGGGCAGGAGTGGGAGAAGCAGACTCCCTGCTGAGCAGGGAGCCAGACTCGGGGCTCAATCCCAGGACCCTGGGATCATGACCTGAAGGCTGGCACTTAACCAGCTGAGCCACCCAGACACCCCTCAGTACTGGTATCTCATAATTATCCTTTATTTCCTTTGACATCTTTCTGGTTCTTGGTATAGTGAGTAATCTTTGATTAAAACTTGTACAGTTTGGATATTATGAGCCTCTAGATCTTATTTAAACCTGTTTGATCTGTTTTTTTCTGACACTCTGATAGGGGAGGGAGAGATGCTCTCATAGCTGCCAGGTGGGTATAAAAGTCCAGGTTCCTCAAGCAGCTTCCATTGACACCCAAGTGGCAGGATTGTGGGGAAGGAGGGCATCCTTTTGACCAGGACTGGGAGGTCCAGCTCTCCACTAGGCCTCCACTACAACTGACTCTGGCTGAGAGGTGTAGGAGTACTTTGATATTGTTCCCCACATGGCCTCCACTGATAACATGCTGAATAGGCTAGTCTCATTAACACTGTAATAAGGAAAGTTCTCACTCTCTACTAAGCCATCGCTGATCTCACTCAGCAGGGAGAGGATTATCTCACTATTGCTATAAATCCAGTCTCTCCTAGTGGTTTCCACTGATACCGTGGTTGGTTATCACCTGGAGGGGGTGAAAGCCCCAGGTCCCTGATTGACTTTCTCTGAAATCTGTGATGTATTAGAGCACCGTGGTTCAGTTTGGTAGGATGGAAATCTACTTTTTGTTTTGGTGGGTTTGTCTAATATGGGCGTTTCTATATAAATGGAGTTTGTGGCCTTTTTAAACTGGCTTCTTTCACTTAGTGTAGTGTTTTCTTTTCTTTTTAAAAAGATTTTATTTATTTATTTGAGAGAGAGAGAGAGCACAAGCAGGGGGAGCAGCCAAGGGAGGGGGGAAGCAGACTCCTTGCTAAGCAGGGACTCAACACAGGGCTGGATCCTAGGACCCTGAGATCATGACCAAAGACAGACACTTAACTGACTGAGTTACCCCGGCGCCCCACTGTAGTATTTACAAGGTTCATCCATCATTGTAGCATTCATCAGTACTTCATTTCTTTTGTTGCAAGATAATATTCCATTGTATGAATATACCATATTTTGTTTTGGTTCATCAGATGATAGACATTTGAATTGATTCCACTGTTTGGCTATTATAAATAATGCTGTTACGAAAATCCTTATTCAGGTTTTTGTATGGATGTGTTTTCAGTCCTCTTGGATGTGTACCTAGCAGTAGAATTGCTGGGTCCTGTGGTATCTCTAAAAAATGAATTTTTGTCTTAATTGTATTGTGATCTCAGGAAAGAGGCCTGAGATACTTTGTAGTGTTTTTTTTGTTTTTTGTTTTTTTGGTTCTTAGAAAGAAAGCTGTCTCCAGACGTTAGGTTTATTCTTTGCTTACATCTGTATTCTTTCTATTAAAATGGCAGATGCTGATAATTAAGTTATAAGAGATCTATAAATTAGATGAATATTAAAGTGCTTTACACCATTATTCATTTGGAGACACTGTGAATGTATAATTATTCATAGTCATGACTTTCATAGTCATAAATTTACCTGTGCTTTTTAATTATTTAGAGAAAACAAAGTGAGTGCTTGCAATTAAAAATTTTGGTGCTTCGAAATGAACTGGAAAGACAGAAGAAAGCTTTGGGACGGGAGGTGGCATTACTGCATAAGCAACAAATTGCATTACAGGACAAAGGTGAGTAAAAATACCGTACAAACAGCCTAACCGCCACATTCAGTTTTCCTTTTTCTTTCTCCATAGACTCAAATAGTCCTCTTTGTACAAATATGCTGATATGATTCTAACAATTTTTTGGAAATATTTTGAAGATGATACATACAGAAAGGTGTACAAAGACACACACACACACACACACACACACACAGGTGCACATGCTAAATGAGCACACTTACATAGGCAGCATCTCCACTGGGAAATGGGGCATTACAAGGAGCCCAGAATCTCAGAAGCTTCCTTGTGTTCCCTTCTGTTTAGGACATCTTCAGCCAGACTACCCACTACCTTGACTTACTACACCAGAATTGGTTTTGCATCATTGGTTTTGCTTAAACTTTATGCAAGTAACAATATATAATATGTACATTTTATGTGCTGGCTTCTGTTCAATATTTTGTTTGTAAGTTTCATCCTAACCTGCATGTACTGTAGTCTTAGTTCATTCTTAATGCCAGTGTTATTCCATTGTGCAAATATAAATATGAATTTATTGATTCTGGCTTTTGGTAATTTCTATTTCTGAACTATTAGATAATGCTTCTATTAACTTTCTCATACATACTTCTTAATGAAGATTTTTTAATGCTTTTCTGTTGGATATAAACTTAGGAGCAGAATTACATAGTTACAAGATAGGCATATCTTCAGCTTTAGTAGATAGTGTCAAAAAGTTTTCCACAGCAGTTGTGCTCAGTTTACCTCCTTTCCATCCAGCAGTGTATCAGATCTCTTGTCCTGTATCCTTGTCTGCACTTGGAACTTTCTGTCTTTTGTGTTTTAGCCTTTCTAGTGGGTATGTTGTAGTATCTCCTCACAGTTTTAATTTTGATCCCTGAAAACTAATGAAGTTGAACACTATCATGTTTCTTGATGACTGGGATACACTCCTTTGTGAGGTACTTGTTGAAGTCTAACCTTCCCACCTGCCCCTCCCGACTTTTTTGGGGGGTGGGGGTGGGTAGACAGTAGTTCTTTATGTATTATAGGTAAGGGTTCTTTGTTTGAATTATATATTTAAAAATGTATTCTCCCATTCTGTGGCTTGCTAGTTCATTCCTTTTTTTTTTTTTTTAAGGATTTTTATTTATTTATTTGAGAGAGAGAGAAAGAGAGAGACGGAACACAAGCAGGGGGAGAGGCAGAGGGAGAAGCAAGTTTCCTGCTACGCTGGGAGCCCAATGTGGGACTCAGTCCCGGGAGCCCAGGATCATGACCTGAGCCAAAGGCAGGTGCTTGACTGACTGAGCCACCCAGGCACCCTTTCTTTAATGATACCTTTACATGAACAGAAGTTCCATTGTATGTCTTTCCTTTTATAGTTAAGAGTTTTTTTTTATGTTTAGCTTAGGAAATATTTGCTGCTTTTAACGTCATAAAGGTGTTATTCTATATTTTTTAAAGTACTTTACTATTTTACTTTTTTAAAAAAGATTTTATTTATTTATTTGACAAAGAGCGAGAGATCACAAGTAGGCAGAGTGGCAGGCAGAGGGAGCAGAGGAAACAGACTCCCCGCAGAGCAGAGAGTCCACGCGGGCCTGGATCCCAGGACCCTGGGATCATGACCCGAGCTGAAGGCAGAGGCCTTAACCCACTGAGCCACCCAGGCGCCCTACTATTTTACTTTTTACATTTATATTTGTAATTCATCAGGATTTGATTTTTTTTGTATGTCAGATAAGATTCATTTTTTTCATACAAATAGTCGGTTGACCCAGTACCATTTAACTGAAAACCTTTTACCCTCGCCCTGTAGTTCACTTTTGTCATAACCTTGTGGCCATGTATTTATATGTCAGTTACAGGCTCTGTTCCATGGGTCCATTTCCTGTTATTTTGCTATTATCTCACTGTTGTAATTTCTCTCATGTTATATAATTGCTCTTCGTATCCGTTAATGCTCTTCCCCTTAGTTGTTCTTTTTCAAGATCACTTTTTTCATCTTTGCAGGGATGGAAATCTACTTTTTTGTTTTTATGGTTGTACCTGTTCTGGACGTTTCATATACATAGAGTCTCTGGCTGTTAGCATGATCAATAACCAGCTTATTCTTACCCTTTTGCATTTTCATATGGTTCTACACAGAAAAGGAAATCTGGCTAGTATTTTGATTGGGACTACATTTAATATATTTTTCAACACAATTGGGGATAATGGACATTTTTACAACATTGAGTCTTCCAACCCAAGAAAATGGTATATTCCTTTGTTTGTTAAATCTTCTTTACAAAACATGGTTAAAATAAACTAATTGTTAATACATGGATGTTTCCCATGATTCATTGAATTTATTTCTATTTTTTGATGTTTTATTATACTATTATAAATATGTTTAAATTTTATGTTCTGCTTTTTGCTGATATGTAGAAATACAGTGGATTGTTCTAAAGTGGTATTGATTTTTATTATATGTGCAAATTCCTGCATCACATCCTGAGTCAGCATGACTTACAGAGGCCTCTTGTGACCCACGTCAGTCGAGTGCTTCAGCTGTAAAGAACTTTTAGTTTCTTAAATATGCATCAGTCTGCTTGTCTGCATTTAAGCCACTGTTTAAATGTTACTTTCTCGGGGCCCTTGGTGGCTCAGTTGTTGGGCGTCTGCTTTCAGCTCAGGTCATGATCCCTGAGTCCGTGGATTGAGTCCTGCATCAGGCTCCCTGCTCAGTGGGAAGCCTGTTTCTCCCTCTCTCACCTCCCCCC
>PITA01022280.1:0-30910 GCA_004023965.1 Spilogale gracilis | reverse complement strand
ATCCGCCGTCATTTCCTCCCCCGCAGTCCCGAACCCCTTCAGAGTCACCCTATGGGGGCTGGAACCAACTTCTTCCCAACTCCTGCTCATGCTGCTATCCTGACCTCTCCCATGAATCACAAATGTTCTTCAACAATGGGTTTTCAGTTTACTTTGCTCAGATCCACCAGGGGAATCATTATAGCAGCAACAGCCTTATAAAATGAATTTCTTAAACAATATGCCTTGAAAGTCAAAATGCCTCCTTGATCCATGGGCTGCAGAACGGATGCTGTGTCAGCCGGCATGAAAATATTCATCTCGCACATCTCCATCAGAGCTCTTAGGTGACCAGATGTATTGTCAATGAGCAGGAACATTCTGAAAGGAATCTTTTTTCTGAGGAGGTCTCAACAGGGGACTTAAGATATTCAGTAAATTATGTGTAAACAAGTATGTTGTCATCCAAGCTTTGTTGTTCAATTTAAGAAGCACATGCAGAGTAAAGTAGCATAATTCTTAAGAACTCCAGGATTTTGAGGATGCTCAAAAAAGCACTGGCTTTGGCTTAAAGTCAGTGGCTGTGTCGCCCCTCCCAAGAGTCAGCCTGTTCTTAGAGGCTTTGAACCCAGGCAATGACTTCTCTTCTCCAGCTACGGAAGTCTCACATGGCATCTTCTTCCGAGAGAAGGCTGCTCCGTCTACACTGAACCTCTGTTGTCTAGTGTAGCCGCCTTCATAAACGATCTGAGCCAGAGCTTCCGGATCGCCTGCTGTGGCGTCTACACCAGTGTGGGAAGCTTCCCCTTGTACTTGTAGGTTATGGAGGCGGCTTCTTTCCCTAAACCTCACGAACCCACCTCTGCTGCTTCCAGCTTTCCTTCTGTAGCCTCCTCACCTCTCTCGGCCGTCACAGAATGGAGGAGAGCCAGGGCCTTGCTCTGGATCAGGGTCTGGCTTAGGACAATGCAGTGGCTGGTGTGCTCTTCTATCCAGACCACTCACACTTTCTCCACATCAGCAGGAAGGCTGTTCTACTTTCTTATCACCTGTGTTCACTGGAGTAGCTTTTAATTTCCTTTAGGAACTTTTCCTTTGCTTTCACAGCTTGGCTATATGTTTGGTGCAAGAGGCTTCAGTTTTGGCCTCATTCAGCTTTGAGCCACCTTCCTAGCTGCGTCTCAGGGACTAAGGGGAAGGGGAGGGAGAGAGGCGTGGGAGCAGCTGGCTGTGGATCAGTTGGAACACATGGAACGTTTGTTAAGTCTGCTGTCTTATATGGGCACGGTTGGTGGTGCCCCGAAATAATTACAACAGTAACACCACTGATCACTGACCATACATCCACATGACAAAAATAACGAAAAAGCTTAAAATACTGTGAAAAGTACCAATATGTGACACCGAGACACAAAGTCAGCAAATGCTGTTGGGAAAATGGCAACAGTGGACTTGACGGTAGAAAGTTGGCACCAACCTTCAATCTGTAAAAAACACACCATCTGCAAAATGCAATGACTGAAGGCATACTTGTACATTGTTTTTGCTGTTGATGAACTGTTACAATATTACTCTGAGTGAGATCTTTAAATTCTTACCATTATGTAAGTGTAGCCACTTAAAAAAAAAAGAAAAGACCCATTACCCTAATACTAGCCCCGAGGAGTTCTTGAGATCTATAGCAAGTTTATGGTAAGTTTGAAAAAAATCACAGTACACAAAGATCTTCTATTTGGGATTAAAGCAATATATATAATAATGAAAAAACCTCACGTGCTGTTTTAATACCTATACATGAGGTCTGGTGTGGTCTTACTTTCTAGACTGAAAAAGCGAAGAAGCAGGACCAGGCCCATCAGTTCTGTACTCTGGTACCAAGCTCTGTCCTGACACAAAGAAGGTACCAAGTAAATGGGTGGATTCATGAAATCACTGGACAAATATTGACTGAGTACCTATTATGTTCTAGGCACCGTTTTAGGTGCTAAGGATACAACAATGAGAAAAACAGGCAGAAGCCTGCTCTCATGGAGTTTATATCTCACCAGAGAGAGATAGACATTAAATAGAACATATAATATGTTAAAGTTAGTCAGGAAGGGAACTACAAAGTGCAGGGATGGGGTTAAAAATTTAAACAGGATTGCCAAGGAAGGCTCACTGAGAAGGCAACACTGAGTGAGAGCTGAAGAATGTGAGACAGGACCACCAGGATACTGGAGAAGAACATTCCAGACACAGGGAAGTGCAAGTGCACAGACCTTACTGAGTCTGAGGAATAGCACGGAGGCCAGTACAGCTGGGGCCGTGAGAGGGAGGAAGGAAGGGAGGTGTTGGGAGGTGATCTCAGAGAAGGTCCATGAGGGTCCACAAGACGACCCTGTAGGGCCCGGCAGACCCTGGCACCTGCTCTGCGGGAGATGAAGCCCCGGGGGCATCTGTGCACCACGTGTCTGCCATTCTAGGGGAGCCCGGGCTGCTGGGTGCTGCACAGAGGAGAGCCCTGAGAGCAGGCAGGCACTGCCCAAACACTTCAGGTGGACCCGTGTGGAAGCCATGGAAGCAGACAAGAGTGGTTAGATTTGAGATGTGTTTTAAAGGCAGAGTCAAGGATCTGCTGGACTTGCTGGGCACTCCCCTTCCTCTCCGGCTCCTATGTCGTCTGCCCTGTCGGGTCCTCTTCACCCTCGATCTCCAACCACAGGAGTTCCCTGGCTCTGTCCTCTGAGCTGTTCCTTTCTGAGGAACCACATCAGTCAGGACTTGTCTGACAGAAAAGCACCTAATGAGCCGAGCCTACATGGGCCGCAGGCACAAGCATGAAGAAGACTCACTCTGAGCTGCACCCGGACTGCGTGGCCGTACCTGTTCCATGGCGTACGAGGAGCTGAAGACCCCACTGCCGCTGCTGCTGGAGCTGGTCGAGGAGTCGGCGGAGCTCCCGGAGGGGGTCCCACTGCCAGAAGTCTTCACTGTGAGGATCTGTTCATCGGAAAAGCCCAGCTGGTGGAGGAGCTTCTGATCTTTATTCACCGTCAGCTGCAAAAAGCGGCTTCTTAATCAGCAGGAGGAACAGGAGAACGAAGGTATGGCTGTGAGGCTGAAGAGCCACAAACGGCTGGGGCAGACCTACCAGGCTGTCGTTGGTAAATATCTGTATGTTGTCCACAGGCGAGCACAACTGCTTGGCTATCTTCCACCGCACACTCCCGATGGTCTCGTTACTGTGAGCCTGCATGATAAAAATCCAGCACCGCTTGTGAGGAAGGGCTGGGTGCCAGGCGCTCTTCCAGAAGCTGGGGACATGGCAGAAAACCCACAGACAAGACTCTCCCGCCTGGGAACCTCCCCTTCTGCTGTAATTCAATGTCTACTTTCCCACCCCTGTCCTCGCCATCTCACGGAATCAAAACTCATGTCCTTCTGCTGCGGAGTCTCCACACTCTCCCGTTCTCCCCCCACCAGCTACCCTGCCTGTCACCCAACAAGCCACGCGAGTCCCACGGCAGGGCCTCTGTACCTGCCGTTCCCTTTGCCTGGAATGGTCTTCCCTAGAAATGGCTTGCTGTCACTGTACTCCATCTTTGCTCAAATGTCACCACTTCAGAGAGAACTTCCCATCTTTTTATGATATTTCACATATACACATCACTCTCTACCGAATCATCTGGTTTCACTCTTACTCATTCTTTGTAACGCTCATAACCACCTGACACTGTATTATCCGCCTGCTTCTGGGCCTGCTTCTACCCCATCACTTCCCTTTCACTGCAGGTGTTTACTCCGAACCTGCTGACCAAACAGCTTGCAGAACAGTCGCTCATGCCGCTCTCCTAGCCCGCAGTGCTCTCGCCACAGCAACAAGACCGCATGAGAACGGCTCCAGGGCTCGATGTAAAACCTACCTCTACAGTGAAGGTATCTTTGGTAGACTCATACGTAACATTGAGAGTTAAAAGATGTCCATGAAACGAGGCCCCATGAGGTAGAATAGTTCGTGGAACAGAGTAAAAATCCTTGAAAAAGATGGAAGCCAAACAAGTCAGACACATTGCATGCCTGAAACATCTTAGAAACACACACCTAAACACAACAGGTCTAATGAAACGATGATAAAGTGGCTTTTTAAAAAAAAATTTTTACTTATTTATTTGACAGAGAGAGACCACAAGTAGGCAGAGAGGCAGGCAGAGAGAGAGGAGGAATCAGGTTCCTTGCTGAGCAGAGAGCCTGATGCGGGCCTCAATCCCAGGACCCTGAGATCATGACCTGAGCCGAAGGCAGAGACTTTAACCCACTGAGCCACCCAGGTGCCCAAAAGAGTGGCTTTAAAAAGACAGGCTTACCTCTATAGTGATCACATAGCGTTCTGCCAGAAGCAGCAATCTCTCAATTATTACAAGTTTAGTGGATCTATGGATTAAAAAAAAATTTTTTTTAGAACACACTTGAAATGAACTGCTTGATTCCGGTCTGTTTCACCAAAACCCACAGAGTTAGCACTCACTGGTCAAAGGCTGAAATCTGCAGAGACTATACTTCCCCTGTACCCGGGGTGGGGGTGGCTCAACCAGCTCACAGCTGGGACGCACCCATAGAATCAGGGGGACAAGCATCTCCAGCCACGTCTCTTGTCCTGTCCTCTCCTCCCTTTGTAAACAGCTGTTCTGTAAAGAGAGGATCTAGGTCTTCAGGTCTATTTGTTCATCAGTCCCCAAGAGTGAACCATCAATGAGTATGAGTCTCATAATCTTACAACTAAAATATGCCACGTAATTCGGTCAACACATGGATTATCACCAAGTTCTGATTGCCTGAAAATCAGAAGACAAATGTAAACCAGTAAGTCTATCACACCTGCTGTTTCAATGAGCCTGAGAATGAAGAGGAAGCAAAGGACAAACCATTTTTTATCTAGTTTAAATGAATATTCCGGGGCGCCTGGGTGGCTCAGTCATTAAGCGTCTGCCTTTGGCTCAGGTCATGATCCCAGAGTCCCAGGATCAACCCCTACATCAGGCTCCCTGCTCGGCGGGAAGCCTGCTTCCCCCTTTCTCACCATACCCCCCCACCCCCCTGGCTTGTGTTCCCTCTCTAGCCGTGTTTCTATTAAAAAAAAAAAAAAAAGAAAAGAAAAGAAATGAACATTCCATATAAGAAAGATATACACGTGTAAATATTTATTATTCCACCAGTTTTCAAAGTACTTAAGAAATCAACACGTGTCAAGAGAAAACCATTTCTAGAAAAGGCAACATCTGGCTGGGAAGTGTGGAGCTGTAGCACGTCTGAAAGTGAGACCCGAGGTCCCTTTTGTCAGACTAAGCATAAATTAGTAATTATCTGAATTCATAGGATTCCAGAACCCAGCAGCTTATACATTCACAGCTCCATATTTTAGGAAGAGAACATTACACATGTTAACATCAAGAGATGAAAATCCAAGTGCTCTTAACTGAAACGTGCTATTCCCGAAAATCTAGGCATTTTAAATAGGGGTTTTTCTAAATCTGAAAAAACATACTACCGTTTTCTAACAACTGGTCCAGTTTGCTGATCAGCAGTGTTGGAAATATCAGTTTAAAAAGAGTTTATTAAACACATTTTAATACTTCCATTAAATACATTTAACAGAGTTCTAAATCCTTTCTGGCTATGGGCAAGACTAGAATTTGACATTGAGGTGGAAAATCCTTAGGATATATCTTAGTGCTAATAGTAAGTGAATGAGTGAACTTAATCATGCCTCAATAGTGAATTAAATCACAGCATTGCATAACACTGTGTAGTTGAGGGAATAATTCCTGCCCCCCCAAAGTGGAATAATTACGGCCACTGAGAAGTTCTTTCAAAACCAGTGAAATAAGATTGAATACAATGTCCTGGTTCAAATGCAATTTTGAAATTATATATTCCTACTAACAGTGTTTAGAGTTTATAACAAGAAAAAAAAAAAACTATCCTGTAGTTTTGCTCTGCACTCATTCAAACATGAACCGACTGAGAATAAAAATCACTTAGTAAAAAGAGAAAAACAAAACACACATATTTAAAGATGTTGCAGTTTGGAAATCCCAATCCAATAGTTTATCAGTGCATTTTTATTCTGGTTTGTCAGACAAATGAATCATTAAGGACCTAGGCAGAGACAGACCACATCTTACAAACATGTAGTTAGGAATTAATTCTTAATACACATTCTCAATGAAAGTCTATTTGAAATACACTTCCAATAATGTGGGAATGCAAAGGTCATGTTAGTGTTTTGATCATGAGCTGAATCCACAATCACTTTCTACCATTTTTTGTTAAGTTTATTTTTAATCAATTTTTAAAAAGTTTTTGTTTATTTGAAAAGACAGAGAGACTGAGAGCAGGAGCGGGGGTGTGGGGGTAGAGTGGGGCTTGATCCTAGGACCCTAGGATCATGACCTTAGCCAAAGGCAGATGCTTAACCAACTGAGCCATTCAGATACTCCCGATACTCCTGAGTGGGCACCCAGTGTGAGGCTCAAACTTACAACCCCAAGATCAAAAGTCGCATGCTCCACCGACTGAGCCAGCCAGGGTCCCCACTTTCTGGTATTTTAAAAAGAACTCCAAGAGGGTTGAGTTTTATTAGCATCTTTCATGTTAATAAAATATTGCTACCCAGTACTCAACTCCTTTAAAAAAAAAAGATGAAGAATATAAAGATTTACTGTTTTCATTCCTTTTCTAAAGGAAGTCTTTATTTTTTTTTTATTTTTTATTTTTATTTTTATTTTTTTTAAGATTTTTATTTATTTGACAGAGAGAAACACAGCCAGAGAGGGAACACAAGCAGGGGGAGCGAGAGAGGGAGAAGCAGGCTTCCCGCCGAGCAGGGAGCCCGATGTGGGGCTCGATCCCGGGTCTCCGGGATCATGACCTGAGCCGAAGGCAGTCGCCCAACCAACTGAGCCACCCAGGCGCCCCTAAAGGAAGTCTTTAAAAAGAAAGAAGAACTGTAAATAAAAATAACAAATACACACAAAGACCTTCCAAGAGCAGAAAAAGACAATCTGAGCACCCGTCACTAGAGGGCAACAAATTAACATTGCTCTGAGCACCTGCCCAAGGTTTCCTGGGCAGCACTAGTTCAGGGGGCTAAGAACCAAGGGCTTGTAAAACCTCACAGGGGCATTTGAGTTCCTTCAGTCTAATGTTTCTGAATACTCATCTACGTTCCTTACCATATCAAACAAGTGTAGCAAATACCGAACTCAGATTTCACTGGTAATATCTGTCAACACTAAACACGGCAATGTGATGTCAGTTCAAAGCTGGGACACAAATTTGGTGATGAAGTTCTTTATTAAAAATTATTTTGAAAAATAATTTTAAGGAATTAATATTTTAACAATGATGATATTATACAGCACAATTTTAATTAACCATCATCTTCCATTTCATTTTGCTTATGCTGTTAATGCCCTGATCTGGGCACAAGGAGCAAAGTTATGTCTAAGTAAGTAAATATTTCGAACTTGAGAAAATTGCTCTCCATACAATGAATGTAACTGTAGGCTGTTGCAAAAGGTAGGTCACTCCTATTACACAGAGTCAAAGTAAAATGATTTAAATACAAAAAAATATATATATTAAAACAACAGAAGTTGTCCACTAGGCAGAGGGAAAGGGTAGAGCGATCCTTGAGTGGTGGTAATGACGACCTACAGATTTTCAGGGAAAAACACACAGATTTGGGGAAGTACGATGGGATCACACAGTTTCTCAGGATAGGACTATTTGCAAAAATTATGATCGTAAAAGGAAGAAATCCACAATTGAGACTGCTCCGAAAAAAGCAGTCAGTTTTCTATTTTTTTCAAACTAATATATATATTTATATGCATATTTATTCTTTATATTTATTCTTACATATTAAAGATATATATTTACCCTTATAAATAAATAAGTTTGTAAGTATATATGTTCTTATAAATATGCTATATGTATTCTTAATATAGATAACACTTGCATACATATTCTTGCACCAGGCAAGGGTGTACCGTCATTTCTGCACACTCACCTATATGGAGACTGAACTGATGTTGCTACAGTTGGCAGAGCAGTCGCTGTAAGCATTTTTGTTGCTCTCGTCACAGCATGGGTCAGAGTGGGGCCGCCAAGTGCTGAACTGGCTGCCTGTGAGACAGGAAACAATTGTTCTCTATCAGGGTTTTCTCAAACTTCAGCCCTACTATTTTGGGCTGGAAACTTTTTGTTGGAGGGCTTTCCTGGGCTATGCAGGATGTTTGGCAACCTTTCCGACCTCCAGTCACTACCCACCTATCACCAGGTACCAGGGGGACATCTCTGGCCGTGACAACCAAAAAGGTCTCCGGACATTGCCAAATGATCTCTGGGAGGCAAAAGAACTTCTAGTTGAGAACTCCTCTACATATGTAAGGTAACTCCTCTACAAACTTAAATAGTACCACATTTAAGATACTTGAATATTTTAAATGGTTTCTTATGATGACCTATCTGAATGGAAGTCACAACCTGGAAAATCCTGTACTGATTAGAGCACATACTCGTCTTCAGAAGGTTTAATTTATTGATATTTGGGGGCTGTTAGCAGCCTATGTTTTTGGAATACTCTCCATTACATATAAAATTTAAGCACGGATTAAGAATGAAAGTGACTGTTTAATGCTTTAACCATCGTACTGGAGATAAGGCACTAGAAATAGATGTAAGACAGGATCACACAGCAGGCTTCTAATGGACAAAGACACCAATGCCTCCAACCACTGAGTGTCCTGATTGGGCCTTTAATAACATTGAAGATATAGCTGTGGGTGAAATTGGGGAAGGGTAGGAAAAGTCAGTTCTTTTATGAAACTCCTGGACAGAGAGAGAAAAATGGAGAAAAGAATCAATTAGAAATGTGGAATGTAGAGCAGATCTGTTTCCTGAAGACAGCTCCTATACCCCAAAATAGGGGGAGGGGTGGTAGAGCAGAAAAGCTTTCCCATAAAGGACATTTCTGTTGGGGGAATCAAGGCAAGTGTCTGTTCCCTATATAACGGTAAGGTACTGCTGACAAACTCTTCAGTAGAATCTAGCCACAAATACCAATATTTTACATGATCCCAATATAAAATTATAAAAGGAAAAACATCAAAGCATTTATTTCAAAAAGAAGTTCAAATGGAATTCAAAAACAGGTTCAAATGAGATTTACCACTCACTTCTAATCTCGTGTAACAATCAGCAATAAATTTCTTATGTAATGATACAGAATCCTAAGAACAAGAGATAAAAGAAATTAAAATTAGTTGCAATGTTTATTAAGGGGAAAACATCAAAATAAAAACATGAATTTTCAGGCACACCAAGGGTGAGCATTTATCAAGAAAAAATATATACAAAATCTTCTGTTCTGTGCACGAGTACCCACCTTCTTTAATCTAGGATTTAGGTTAATGTAACTATAGTTTATGATTAACTGAATAGCTTCATTAGCAATTTCTTCATCAGGTGATTCCATGGCTATTTTCCAAATGAAATCCATTCCTATCAATTCCAGCTTTTCCACATACTGTTCAAGAGAAAAAAAAAATGGTATAGCACACCAAAGGTCTCAAAATTACAGACAATATTTTCTGTTGTATCACTCAGTCTACACCTTTCAGTTTAATACGAATTAAGGCTGCAAAAACCAAGCTACATATGAGAGCACTGTTGTACTAATTGGGAACTTTAAAACAAAGAGATAAAACCATCACAGAAACATTGGGCTATGTCCATGGCAACTAGGATAGATATGGGGAGTTTTCTCTAGATATTGCACAAACCAATCTGGAAATCTACCGAGACAGGCTACAGAAGCGGAAACACATAGGAGTGAGGTGGGCACCATCGTCAGGAGCTTTTCTCCAAAACGCAAGAGAGCCAGGCTAGAAGTGGTTAATAATCCTTGAGGCTCAATCTGGTCCTCCCAAAGCTCAGTTGAAGTGACAGAATCCAGGCTCAGATTTTGTAAAAATTCTTGCCATCCAGGAAGCCAAGTCTTAAATCAAAAGAGTTATGGCTTAGAAAAGAGAGTTATTTTTTGTCTTTCTTCCTTAAGATCTGACATACGTTATATACGTTCTATGGATCCTCATTCTCTTGCTTCATTGAATGTTCCTGAAAATTTCTCCCCAAATCCTGCCACTGCGACGAACTAAAGATTCATCTTCAGAATTAAAGGTGCGGTTACTTTTTCGGAACATGTCTACTACCGGATCCAAGGAGTTGGAAGCTTCAGTGAAACGATCCTTCCCCTGCATGCACCTAGCCACAGGAGGCTGCTGGCTGCCTCAGGTCAGCAAGACGCCCCGAGGGATTTGGGAGTCAACTGTGCTCACTGTGCTGGAAGGGGGCCTCCATTACGCTCTAAGAGAAGTCCTGTCGTCAATGTGGGAGACGACAGTCGAGGAGATGCCCTTCTTTAACAAAACTGCAACACATTTTTTGTCGTGTTTTACTAGCTTAGCCAAATTACCTAGATTCAGAATAATGTACTCACCAATTGAGCTCCTTGTCGTTTCAATCGATGATCACAAAGATTCACATTTTCAAAGAAAGTCTTAAATAAGTTAAAACCTGAAATTATAGAAAGTCAGATAAATTCATGCCCTCTAAGTACCACAGATAATCAATGAAGACTCAAAGTTTATCAAGAGCCAAAACAGTAAAACTCTAGGACAAAACAGACATAAACCTTTAAGACCTCGGATTAGGCAATGCTTTGTTAGATATGGTACCTTAAAAGCACAAACAAGAGCAGGAAAAACAGATACACTGGGCCTCATCAAATCAAGAATTTTGTGCTTCAAAGGACTATGAGAGTGTGAAAAGACTACCCACTGAATGTGACAAAATATTTGCAAATTGTGTATCTGGTGAGGAGCTACTATGCAGAATATACAGCTGAATAATAAAAAGACAACCCAACTGATAATGGGAAAAAAGTCTGAATAGGCATTTCTCCAAAGAATATATACATATGTTCAATAAACACATGCCCAGAAGCTCAATATCATCAGTCAGCGGGAAATGCAGACCGAAGCCAAGAGATAACCCTTGACACATACCAGGATGCCAAGAATAAAGATGAACAGACATTAGCAAGTGTTGGTGAAGACGGGAAGGAACTGAAACCCTCAGATGCTGCTGGGAGGATTTTACCAAAGAGTGCAGCCACTTTGCAAAATAGTTTGACAGTTCTTCACAAAAACTTGTACATATAAATGCTTATAGCAGTGCTACTGATCATCTCCAAAAAGTGGTAAGAATCCAACGTCCACCAACTGTTGGATGGGTAGATAACATGTGGTATATTCAGACAATGGAGTATTACCCAGCCACAAAATGGAATGGAGTACTGATACACGCTACCATCTGACCATTTGAGCTACTGGGCCATATAATTTAAAATTAATCATATGATACCATTCACATAAAAAGGAACTTATCTGTGTATATAAACATATGTTTACAGAGATGTAAAGAAAAGTCCAGAAGGATATTCCAGACCCTTTAGCTGCTTCTGAGAAGTGGACTTACAGGGAAAGGAAAGAATAAAATTTCTTAAAGATTTTAAGTTGTTTTCCTACCATTCATTGTGATTTCATATGACTCCAATTTAAGGATTTTCTCCTTGAAAAGCTGCTGTTGAACATCACTCTCGAGATCATGCTGCCCTTTTGTAAACCATTCAAAACACATCTGTGGATCAAGACAAATGTTACTTTATAACTAAAATCCACTTCAGGCAAATACATATTTGAAAGTGGGAAAGTGAAGGTAAGTTAAGTTTAATCTTCAAAAACATTCATTGATGAAATACCACTGGAAACTGAAATGCCTGGTATTCTGGAACTAAATAAAGCAGTTCTAACGACCTTTCCCCCAGATAATGCAAATACAGACTCACGCTGTTCAATGGAGCTTAAACTTGGGCCTCCCCACTAACGTTTATTAACAAGCCTTGCTACGTATGTGCCAGCCACTGTGCTAGGCAAGGGCATATATATAGTCCTTTCAAAAATGCTACGAAGGAGTTGTAATTCTGTAAAATGAGGTGAGCAAATAGTAATTTATTGTTAAAATATGCCAAGTAGGTGATCTGCTCCTGGTTTAAGCTACTTTCAGCTATTTAATTATAGTTTTAAAAAAATCCTAGGCATTTATTCTTCTTTGTGTTTCTGGAGTATACCATCATTACAGGAAGCCAAAGTTTCTGGTTGTAACTTGAAATTAGTTCCATGGGAGGGAGAAAAAATATCACAAGACACACCAAGAATTCTGTAGCTGTGCTCACTCTGAATCTGGTTTTATCCAGAATGGTATAAAAACTACCGAAGAACTCATCTTTGGATCATAGATATACATATTAGATAAAATATTTTTTTTCAGCACTTATAGTTCCTGGCCTGTTAGAACAAATGTATGCTTAGCAATGGAGAAGTGTTTAGAATTAAAGATGTGAGACCCACAAAAAACAGGAGACACCCAGAAAAGGTAAAATATTTAAGTACCGCTTCTGTGTTATTTTACCAACACTACCACCTTCTTACCTCTCTATCTAATTCACAAACATCCTGGCCAGTCACAAGACACTCCCAGATTTCCTTGGCACGATTCCAACCCAGATACAGAGTAGCTTCTTGTAAGAAAAATGCTAGAAATTTTAGGTGCGCCTCTAAATACTGCAAAAAGAAGTAACGCTAATTAGTTAACTCCAGGCATTCCTACCTAAAAGCAAAATTAAAAACAAAATTTTTTAATTAAAAAAAAGAGTCCTACCTAACACTTTCTCATATAATTTGTGGTAAAATAAATGTAAGACATCTGTTCGTAAGCTGACGGCACAATGCAGTGGAAGCTACTTGAAGTCTATTACCAATTCCAGCTAACTTAAGACTTCAGTAAAATATCATCTCAGCAATCTCAAAGTAAAACACCACAAACTCACAAGTGGTGAGTTAAGATTTTTTCTGATTTTTAAAAACAATGTTACTAATCAGTTGATTTAAGAAACAAAACAATTTCTCACAGAACTGACAATTACTATTTCTGATGAAAGACAAAAGACAGATGGTTGTCTCTATCACAGGCAGTTTTTATGGGATTTAGTGAAAGATTTACCCAGAAATAACAATCTTCTCAGTTTTTATTTTAAAATGATTATACTCAAAACACAGAACTGTTCTGTCACTACAAAGATACCTCATGCCACCTCTTATAGAGTGACTCCCAATAAATATAATTTTTATGGTTCAAGTGCAAAAAGCCAGATGATTGCAGTAAATCACGATACAAAAGCGCAATGCCGGGTACCTCCCGGTAAGTGTATCGGCCATCCACCAGTGTCGAACCAGTTAGGCCTCCGGGTCCAGCCACAGCAGCTGCAAGTCGATGACAAGCTATCAAACTTCCCGTTACCAATTTCACGATTTCAAAATTTTTCTTCAAGTCTTGAATAATGCTCTTGGCAAAAACAACAAAAAGAAAAATGGCATGAGAATCTGCAGTGATTTTGTCAGTTTAACACAAGCAAATAAAATCATCTAGTATGCACAATAACTAGAATTAAGGGAATTAATAAACTTCTCTGGTAATTTTCCTCTTCTAGAGGTTTTTTGTTTTTGTTTTTGTTTTTTTAAGGCAACTTTCCAAAGGACTATTTCATTGCTTGTGTACTTTCCTCCATCTTTCTTCCCAAGTCTCTCCCACCAAGGAAGCTCCAGGTCCTTAAACAATCTAATCTTCCTGTGATCAAATGTTTTCACATCTTTCCAAACACATTTCCAAAATGCCGTTCTGACTTTTAAAAACTGGCGCAATCATATCGATAAATTAAGGAAATAAAAAGGAAATGAGTTCAGGACAGATCAAAAGAAAAGCTCCATTGAAATTAAAGCAGAATGATGTTTAAACTCAAGATTATTAGAGAATATAAATGAACTATATTAGTAATCATAAAAATGTAAAACGGTGGACTATAAAACTCAGCAATCTCTTTATGTTTGTTATTCCAACGGTTGTGTGGCTAACTGTACAGTCATCGAAGAGAGCTCTTCACTTACCTTGTCTTGCTTTTGGTAGGTCTGTTTTATAAACGAGCGGGTGATCTCGTGGAGCTGACGCAAAGCCGGCACCACCCATACAAACTGGGGGTTATTGAGCTGAGACGACTAGAGTTAAAAAGAAGTTACATCAGTTAAATCTAGAAATAAACGGCAGGCTAAATTTATTAGCTATAAAAATTTCCCAAGTCAATTAGCTTTTATGACTACACATTCTATTATTTTTCTCTTCACACTGCTCATTAGAGCTCATCTCCATGCATTCATAATTCAGTCTTCAACTTCTTATTCTGCATGCAATTCCCTAAGTCAAGAACTGCAAACAGGAGTGGATGTGAAGTGATAGTAAATATATAGGGGTACATCAGCAAAAAACAGACAAGGAATTAGCAACTTCAGAGGATAGATTAAGTAGTACAGGCTGCTAGGACATGTTGGAATGAAATAAACTGATGGCCAAATTTTACCTTGGATAATACTGAGCTGGCTTATAAGTAAAATGGTATAAAAATATGATTTTCTATAATTACATGATTAAGATACCAATGCTATGATCACGATACCGACAGTGGTCTAAATATTACAGAAAATACTCAGGACCTGCTTGTACGTCCTAGTTAAAACAATTTTGAAAGAGAGAATTATATTTTATTAATTATTATAGCCACTATACATTTATACTTTATATTTTTCAAAATACTTTCAAATGGTATTTCTGAAACTGGTACATGACAATCCAGATCTTTCATAGTATGTATCTGAAAAGTCTGATGTTTGTGAAGTAATCTTTAAAAAGAGAACTGCTCTTTAATACATAGCATCTTTCAAACTAAGACATTTATAAAATTTGGAAGACTGTCCATTTAACACTAGTAATCAAATTATCAATTAAGTCTCTAAAAAACTGGGAAGTTTTAAGTCCTTAGCTTTTTAAAGGCTGAATTTTGCTTTTGTTCTTACAGCCTTCTCTTCCTTCATGGGTTTCTGTAAGATGAAGACATTACGAGGTGGAAAATACTTTCGAAAAATACACTTTCTGTCTCTGGCTGGCAGGAAAACACTGTACTACTGAATATGTGTATTCGAGAGAGCTGTTGCCAAAAGCAATACTGGTTTTCTTGAGAGTTAGCCAATCAATCAGCCAATACCATATTTCCTGGATTCTAAGATACAGGTTTTATAAATTTCAACATTTCTGAAACTGACGTCTCTTACAACTGTCAAAAGTAACTTAGCAGCCACTAGGTGCAGGGCTGTCCTTACCTGAATACATGTACCCTTAGCTGCGTAGGAAAGGTATTTATTTGTTCATCTACTGTCGTTTTAGCTATGACTTTGTTTCTATAGCACCAAACAAGGATGGCTTTTTAACTCAAATTTAGATCACGGACTTGTTACTTAAAATTCTTGTCAAAAAGATGGCACTATGGTGTAAGACTGACTAGCCTGTTGTGTCCGTCAACTCAATTAAAAGCAAAGAAAACTGCCAATGGTCTCTGTCTAAAGCATTTCTCACAGCTGGGGGAATGTGGTGTAGCAGACTCAGACCCAGTGAAGGGCTCTGTCACCTAGCCCTAAGTGTCTCTGTCCAAAGCTACACCCATAATTCAAGAGAAGCCATTTATCCTGTGGTATACACAACACAACTCAATTAAGGAAAAAAAAAGTAGTTTGAGTTTTACAAAAAAGGACAAGGACACAAAATTCCATATTCTTTCACTTGACTCAAAATTACAGTACCTCTTCGAGGTTTCAGTGATCAAAATCACTACTCTAGATAATGAAAAGCACTGTGTCACTGAAGCTCTGCATACTGGTCCAAAAGAAACTTACACATTCAGAATCTGAGTGGGAATTTAAACAAATGAATGGTAAAAGAAAAATGCGCAATTTCTTTTTTTCTTCTATGCAAACTTTTTAGGTCTGTGATGCAGGTTGCAATCACGGGCATCTTAGAATCAGAGAAATAAGGTATATATTAAAGGTCAACCATTTGCAAGGCTACCTACGTATTTCAGCTAAAATAGAAAAACTGCAAAATGACAAAGAATAAAACTCTAAGGGCTTAAGTCCAAACTGATACCTACTAAAAGGATTATAAACATTAGGATAGAAATAGGAACCCTTCCGCAAATAATCGGATACATTAAAAAAGCATCACTATGACAGACTAAGTCAATTACGGCTAGAATATTTTTATTTAACATAGGAATTCATCCTTTGAAGGCTGCTCACTATCTGATAAAATTAAGGAAATCATGTAAAATTGGAATTTAAAAAGTATTTCCGATACAATCTTCCTACAGTTTGGCAAACAGGAAAGTTGTTATTTATTTCATCCTATCTATGACACTGTGTTGCTAAGTTACAAGAAACATTTCAATGATTTTCCTCCAGTTACCAAAGGGGCAAGAGACTATAGTGTGCAATTAAAATGAGCATACTTGGTAATGCCTGGTAATGGAGCTGAGGTTTCATACGTAGGAGGTAACGGTATGTCCAAAGTAGACACTCAATGTTAGATGAAGCCTCAGAGGTCAGCTGACGCAGCCTGCAAACCTATGCCTAAAGCCTCACTCACTTTTGTTAAATGACTATTCTGCTGCTGTCTCCCGCGATGAGGAACTCAGGAGGCAGTGCATTTGACAGCAGACTATTTTCATGGAAAGCGCACTGCCCACTCCTATTGAGACATGCCTCCCATGACTTCTTGGGACACATAAAAAGTCGGTGGAAATAACTGCTCTATTGCAATCTAGTCTCTGAAGAACACGTTCATATTCTTTCTTGCACTCTCCTCTCAAAGCTGAACATCCCCACTTTCTCATCTTATTTTTCCAGACCTGGCCATTCATCTAGATTCGAAGTACCAATTTTTGCACAGGAGGACATTTTTTAAAGAAGTCTTCCCTCCTGTGCTAACCACATCACTGTGAGACTGCACTGATGACACTTTGCTACTTCTGCTTCCAATGACACGTTTTTAGCAAGTAGAGGCCACTCCACACTGAGTAATGATTTTAGTGTCCTCAAGAGGGTGAAGGGAGGAATCAGAGGAAGGGACGGCACCCACTGAGAAGCTGCCAGGCACTGTGCTGGGGGAAGCCTTAAGAGAATGACTTAGGGAATATGCAAACATCGCTACGTGAGTAAAAATGACCTTTTTGGTTTAGCCAAATTTGTTTTTGTGGTGAGTACATTTAAATTTTTTAATTGAAGGAAAAAAGAAGTGAAATAAGAGGGAGAGGGTTGGGGTAAACAGTGGAAGGCATAAAGGAAGCAAAGGAAAGAGGACCGAGGGAGACAAGGGTATCCTGGCAGAATCTACAGAAATAAAGTTAAGAAAGAAAGGTCAGAATTTCTGAACACAACAGTGGAATTTGGGATTCTTAAGAGTGTGAAAAGCAGCGGGAAGGGGAATCAGTTGGGGGGAACAGAGGTAGCTGAGGGTGGGAGGGGAGTAAGAGGTGGGTGATCTTGTCTTACCCTTTGCTTAGTTTCTGTGTAGCCTGGCAGGGAGACATAATCCCCAAGTCAGCCCACCTTGCTGCCTGGCAGGAAAGGGCATAGCATAGAAAAACACCTTTAGTGGCAGTATATAACTCACCCCCTGCTTGGAGTCATATCCAGGGGGCTTTGATCTTCCCACTGCCCCCCTCAGCCATGTGTACTTTCAGAGAATATCTGTGAGAGCACTTAGTTCACTAGAAAGTGCTATGTCAATGCAAGGTATCGTTATTTGGAATGAAATAACGGTCCATTAGAATTTCTTTACTGGGAGCAGTGGGAGATTAAAAAAAAAAAAAAAAAGGAGAGTACTCTTTTCAAGTCTCATAAAATGATTCAAAAAATCACCCTGCTGCTCTGTGAGTTCTGTCATAAAACAACAGGCATGAATGGAGGGACTGCAAAGGGGCAGTAAAGACACAGGGATGCCGCTGACACCCTGAGGGAGAGCTAAGTAACTAAGGAACACTGAGCCTGAGCCGCAATGAGGAAGGAAGAGTCGGTGGAAAGGGGTTTCTGCTTTCAAAAGTCAATTCCCTGGAGGAAAGGAACAGTCTCTTTGGCGTGGACCCCTAACATATCTGTTACTAAGAAGAAAAGCCAGCGTTCTACAGATACCCTTCTGCTCTTGCTATCACCACTGAAGGATCGAATCTCCTCTGTAACCCTGGATGAGGTCCAAGTGTAAAGGCAGAGGCTGCAGTAAATGATCTGAACTGCTGAGCTGAGAAAACTGGGAAAATTCAAACTGTATCTGAGGATGAGAGCAATGCTATTCAATTAAAGGACCGATTCCTCCTAACCTGAGCATCATCAGCTCCAGCCTGTGAGTGACCTTCTGAAAATCTCTAAAGCTAGATTACATGTAGAAAATCCACCCCATCAAATCTGTGTCAGAAATATACAACACCAAGTTCTTACATGCTCCCAACTAAACCTGATGACCACACAAAACTTAATAAAGTCCACTGAATCACCACTGCCTCTTAACAAGAGCCGAGAGTCTCTGAATACACCAATGAAAATGAGCAGTCTTCAAGATCCTTTAAAGAAATACTTATTAATGAAAGCCAAGAAAAATGTTTAACCAATGAAATTACTAAGCCCCCCATTAGTCACCAAAACCTTTTCTTATGTCACAGTAAGAGGAAATCCCTCCCACCACGGGGCTCTCCATTGGGTCTGCACAAACCTCGGCTGGAGGAACGCACTGCCCCTGGTCAGGGGACGCGGCCCCAGCGAGCGGCCCCGTGGTGAGCCCTCTCCAGCATGGGCTGGATGCTGCAGCAGCACTGGGGCGAAAGGAGAGCTACAGTCCTCACCGCTTCCTCCATTAAGCATGCTTTTAAAGGGCGGCCCCTAAGTCCCCGGCAGCTGAGAGGCCAGAGTCCTGAGCGGGGGAGGGCTCCCACAGCAATCACTACTCAGAGACCACCTTCTAGCGTCAGACCCCAGCAGCAAGACTCACTACGGAATTATGAACACCTCTGAACCAGGCACTTGAAAAACGACTGTGTGCTTGCACTGCATGAACCTTTTTCTTTCCTTCTCTTTCTTCCTCCTCCAGGAGCGCTCCTCCATTTCTCCCTCATGGCAGAAAAACGAGCATGATACTTATGCAGAATCCACTGTACTTATTAAAGCTGTGCAGATTTTGCATTTAGTTTACAAAAGAAAAAACCAAGTTAAAGGTCTTACAACTTTATGGAAACAACATAATGAAACTACTCTGTTCACTCTATGAATGTGTGATTCATGAGTATGTAAACAGCAGTTTCTAGCTGAACCTCACTCCAAGAGAAACAACAAAAGAGACTGTTATCCTCAAAGTATGGTCTCATTTATTAAAAGAAATTATTAAATGAGTATACCTTTTAGGCAGTTCCATCTGCAAATTCTTACCTTGAATCCATCCTTCTTGTTTTTTTCCAAACCTGACCATTCTCCAGGCTGAAATTAATTTTAACAGAAATGTAAGTCACTTGGTAGAAGCAGTACTATAATTTCCCGATCTTGGGACCCCACGGCAAGAGTTTCTAGGTAGGACATTTCATTTACATGACAGGGTAGCTCTAAGTACAATACTTGGCTCTGACAATAGAACTAGACCAGAGACAAAACCGACCCTTTTAATGTCTTCGATGCACTTGATGATGTAGCTCCTCTTGATTGCTTCTTTCACGGCATATGCATCGCTAAGGATTGTCAGGTGCTCCTCCAAGGCTTGCTGGATAAGGCTGCTGGGCAGGGTCGGCAGATGAGCCAGCTCCCAGAGTACATCTAACACCTGCAATGATGCCACACAAGATGAGCCAGCCCACCCACCAGTCAGACCACACTCAGTATTTGTAGCTCGGAAGAGTAATTTGATTCTCCTGCCTTTCCAGAAGTGGTCTCAAAGCGAGCTTCCCGGCCTATTCGTCCAATCAGACTCAAAAGCTTCTGTCTTACTCGATCGCTTTCAGTCTCCCAGCTCTGGGGAACAGAAAAGACAAGACAGTCCAATTTCATCAAATGGGCAAAATGTGCAAACTTCACACTTGAGCTAAAAAGGTTTAATGCAGTAAGAAGTTACTTAATGTTGACTGGACGTGTACCTTCTGGATGAGAACGAACAGATGATTAAGCTGATCCGAATTAAATTTGACAGCTGCTGCAGCAACAATAGTATGGATGTTCTCAATCACAGTAGATGATTGTCCCGACTGGGAAAGGAGACAGTGGGGGCAGGTTACATACCGCAACTTGGAAAGACCATCAGGCTGCCCCCCAGCAACTGACAGAAGCCAAAGTGAAACAGCAATAAGATAAACGAATTCTAGCCTAATGAGCATTCACTCGCATGATAACACTGGCAAAACTACAGGAAGCACCCACTGTTAATGGCCATCAGTTGCCCTTGTTTAAATTTCCAGCAGCATTAAATCCTTCAAAAGAAGTTCTCAACCTGACACAGGCATTTCAAGAGGAGAGCAGGGAATATTTTCAAATGGCTAAACGGCTAATAAAGATTCGAACTGAGTACAGAACAAACCTATTCACTTCTAGCACTTTACAAATGAGCTTGAGGCCCCCCCGCCCCGAGAGTACCATCTGTCTCATTTTTAATTCTGCTCCTATATACTTTATAATTTCAATTAATATTAATTAATCCCATGACCAGTAAATCTCTGCTTCAGTGATGTTGGCCCTATGGTCGACCTTACGGTTAAAACTCACTTTATAACCTCAAAGCTGACTCCATCTTGCCTCACTACACACCATGCAAAGGACTGGAAAGGCAGAGACTTCTCTGAAATCAATTCTACAAGAATCTGCTCAGCATCTACTACATACACATATTCACTGAACGGAGTAGGGACATAAATATATATGTATGCATGTATGTATCACGGCCTCTAATCTTCAACCTCACGTGGATTCAAAACTTATACGCACAAAACATTATATCAGAGTATTCAACTAGAGTTGACATGGGAAGCAAGATTTTATAGGGCCCAGGACTGTTTTCTTTCAGTCCTGCACCTAACTTTCTATAGTCTGCTCTGCTGCTAGGCTGGGAGCCTGTGAATTACATTTCCTCTCCTAGCTACACTGCCACGACATTCTGCCCATGAGATGAGAAGGGAAGAGGAAGAAAGAAGCGCTGACAGGGGCTGGCGTCAGTGGCAGCAAGGGAGAAGCCCTGGAGGCCGTGCCACCTCTCCGGCACCCCAGCACGGGTCGGGAGAGCACCTCCCAAAGCCACTTCCTTTCTCCTTGGACTTCAGACCCTCTTTCCCCATTCTGTTCCTCCAGCATTCCTACTTCTCTTTTTTGCTCTTCCACCCCAGCAAGGCCTTTGTAAAGAAGCCCCTGTATCGAATTCTCTCTGAAATACCAATGTAGCGTGTTTCCTGACTAAGTTCTGAGTGATACAGTGACTAAGAGGGTATAGTGAAGGAGAATGCCAGGCCTCCTTCTGGCTTAGCAGCTAGACAAAGGCTAATGCCATTACTGAAACAGCCTGGAAAATGACTAGGTGCTGACATACTGAATCTGAGACACCCACGAGATGGCGTGTACGAAGGCCCGATAGTTATGTGTCTAGGTACACAGCGCTGGAGTGCCACAAAGAGGTCTGAACTGGGGACACAGTTCTGAGTGTCAGCAGCATCCAAAAGCACTTGAAGCCCCAGAAGGGGTGGAAACTGCTCCACGGGAGATTACAGACCAAGAAAAGGGCCAAGGTGTGAACAAAACTAATATCGACAAAGAAGAGAATAAAAGAACTAGTAAAGCAGACTTAAAGAGGATGCCAAGAAAGTGGGGGAAAAACAAGTCCAATGGACCAGTAACAAAGTGAAGGAATGAAAAGGCAGGGGTGTGGCCAATTCTGTGGTGGCAGCCGCAGGGAGTCCTGGTGAGATGCCGTCTGGGAACTTAATAAGTAGGACTCTCATCCTCATGGAACAACCCAACAGGAAAAATTCATCCATGAAAACTGACGAGCAAATGGTGAAAAGAATATGAGAGACCTACTATCCTAGTGCTGCCACTAACTGCTGGGGAGCCTGCGGGACGGCTCTTCATTGTGCTGACCAAGAAACTAGAGGGGCTAGACGCGTTCAGTCGTTTCACATCTTCTGAGCGGTGCAAGCCTTTCTCACATACGCAACCTGACAGAAGCCCCAGGCGGGAAAACAGATCTCAGTAAAGCTGCTGTGGCTAAAGCAAGACAGAAGCTCCACTTCCTGGCTTGTTCACCACCCTCCTCCCTTTCTGCCAGAAATGCTGGAAAAAGGCAAAGATAATTCTGATCAACTTACCTGTATCTTCCAAATTTTAGTGAGCTCATCTAAAGACAATTTACTGCCCAAGAGTTCAATAATCCCTTTTATACGATCACAGTATTGGGCTTGGTCTATGTTGCCTAAGAGAGGAGACACCCAAATGGTAGACAGATACAGTGAACACTGACGATTTTATTAATTCAAAACAATATTTGAAGACTAACACAGTCAAAGCAACATTTTCTTACCTTTAGTACAAAAAAATGTTACTTATAATTGTTAGGATATATATTTTTTAAAGCAACTTACCTTCCAATGCAATTGACAGAACTGAGTTTTCAACCAGCCAATCTAACAATCTGTCTGTATCTATAGCATTCTTCACAGATTTGGATAAAGTGCTATCTTCTATTAGTTTGGTGACCTAAAAAGACAGGATTATTGTGAATGAATCTAGTGCCAATACGCACCATCCAAACCTACCTACACATGTATATATATCCTGTGAATTACACAGTGTTATAATGTGGTCTGATATTTAGCCAAAATGTACTGAAGGTCAGTTACTATAATAAGTTAACAGACTACTCATTCCTGATGTCTCTTTAAAAAGAACAGGGACCCAAGAATGGCACTCCCTGGGATGGCTCAGAGAAGAGCATCTGACCAAACTTCTACCAGTGTGCACCCTCCAAATTCTGTACTTAGGACGAGAGAGAAAGTGTCAGTCCCTTGCTGGTCCCAAGTATAGACCATCTACAGCCATGATGTCTACCTCATGAAAAATGTCACTCTGTAGGCAGAGAGAAAGCCAAGCCGACACATTCAGAAAAGCAGGGACAAGACCTGGACAGAGTCCTGGCAATGGTTAGATCTCAAATTCTAGTTGTTTCTGCCACCCACACGTGTCCCTGCCCTTTCATGGTCTGGCTAGTCAATCCTTCATTCATGTGAAACAGCGCAGCCTTCCTCCATTTAATTCCTCTTCTGGCCCCAGATGTTTCACAATGAGTTTATTCCACTTGCAGTAAAGAATCCTAGTTAATACAGAACGTCAGGAAAAATGACTGGAGTCATGACTGAACTATACTGGCTCCACCCATATTCACCCAAACCAACTATTTCAAATGAAGTTTAGGAAGCTATAGGAAAATACTTCCAGTATTTTGCTTAGATCATCATAGTTGTAGTCTTTTTGTTTGGTCCCAACCCCAGTTAGAACATATGGTTTAAGGAAACACCTATCTGAAATATACCAAAAGGAAGTGTACCCCTAGGGTAAAAAGTAAATGTCAAAAGGTCTAATAAAAGGAATTACGTTCTAGGAGATCTCACAAAAACGCTAAATAATGCAAATACTTCAGAGAATTAATTTTGAATGTAATCCACATTTAAAGATCACATTAACAATTGTAACTCTACATACCATTTTATATATCATTGTTCTCTTTTTTGTATGATTATAGGAAACCCTTCTTCATTTCCCAACACTTTTATACCAATGACTGTAAGTTTTGGCAGAGCTTAAAAGAGTCTGGGTTTTAAGTCTTCTGGAAGCAAATGTAAAAAACTTACTTCTTTGAGGGAATTCATTTTAGCGCTAAAATGTGGGGATTTCAGCATACGCAGCAGGATGTCTAACCGAAGGTCATCAACTACGGTCACCAGATCCGGCTGGAAACGCATGCAGAGTAACTTGATGGCAGACAAGAGCTCAGGGATGCTAACCAATCTCTTTCATTAAAAGCACACACAAACAAAAAAGGAACCATGAAAACATCTTGATCGCAATTCTTACAACGCATACAGAAATACAGCACATTTTCAACAGTAATGGTTTGGTGACCTCTGATACTCCATATGGTCAATTAGTTTGCTTTTAAATAAACAACAGCACACAGGTAAGCAAAGGGAAGGGTCCTGTGAGAATTTTAAGGTCAACAAAATAAATCATGTTAAATGTTAAACTGCTTTAAATAACTTTGGGTAAGCTTATAGTATCAAATTATTTTAATATTCTGAAGCCAACCTGATGCTTCAGAAAAAGCACTTTTTGGTTAGAAAATGTGTAATTAATTTGATATGAATAGTATGTGACCAGAATTCAAAGAACAAAAGGTGTGTGAACCTTGTTCCAGGTCCTGGCTGTGCTTCCATGGACGAATAGGCACCGGGGCCTACCTGGCTGGAGAAGGGATTTACCTTGTCTTTGAGGTCCTTCTCCTCCACACTCCGCACATCCTGGATTGTAGTAAGGATGACTGGGTCTAGCATTGGCTACAGAAGAGAAGTGCTACATTTAATAAAGACTCTTGATTATGCTCCAGAACTAGAGAGAGACACTTCTTCATTCATATTTCACAAAGCAGAAAGTGCAATGCAAAGATCTCAATTCCGGTATCAGCTGCCGTAGCTGGCTACCAGCCTCCCAAGTAGGCCGTCAAGAGACTCCACGCCCTAGCTCCTTTCATATCACATGGGTGCAGTCCCTGTTACTATCTTAGAAGGGTCCTTTTATTTATTATTTTTAAAGATTTTATTTATTTGACAGAGAGACAGTGAAAGAGGGAACACAAGCAGGGGGAGTGGAGAGGGAGAGGCAGGCCTCCTGCCGAGCAGGGAGCCCAATATGGTGCTCCATCCCAGGACCCCAGTACCATGACCTAAGCTGAAAGCAAATGCTTAATGACTGAGCCACCCAGTGCCTCAATTTTTAAAAAATGTTTTATTTATTAAGTTTTTTTTGTTTTTGCCAATAAAAGTTTTGTTATTTCTTTTTTTTCTTCAAATTTTATTTAAATTCTAGTTAGTTAATATACAGTGCAATACTGGTTTCAGGAGTAGATTTTAAGAACTCTTTTCTTTTTTTTTTTTTTTTAGATTTTATTTATATACTTGAGAGAGAGAGATTGCACAAGCAGAGGAGGGGAAGAGGGAGAGAAGAAACGCAGGCTCCCCACTGAGCAGGAAGCCTAACACGGGGCTTGATCCCAGGATCCTAGGATCATGACCTGAGCTGAGGGAGATGCTCAACCCACTGAACCACCCAGGTGCCCCAGAATTCAGTGATTCTTATGAGGGTCTTTTTTTTTTTAAGGACTTCCTTTATTTGTCAGAGAGAGAGAGACAGAGCAAGAACACAAACTGGGGGAGCAGCAGGCAGAGGGAGAAGCAGATTCCCTGCTGAGCAAGGAGCCCAATGTGGGACTCGATCCCAGGACCCTGGGATCATGACCTGAGCTGAAGGCAGACGCTTAACCAACGAGCCACCCAGGTGCCCCTCAGAAGGTTCGTTTCAAAGAGCAACCAAAGACACATAAACTAAAACATGAAGATGAGTAGGTATGATTTTTGTAATAAAGTAAAGAATTTGCATTTGATTTGCAGAAACTAATAAAGCACAGAGCACGAGCAGTGTGCTATGGCAGGCGCTGTTCCCGTGTGCTGGTAGAAGTGAGGCCTCCGGAGGAGACTCACACAATACAGGGCTCCAGAGTGGTCACATAATCCAATAACGGACTCTAAATATTATGCGAGGAGTAGAAAAACATTAGCTAGGTCTCAATGCTCACTTCCATCGAAGTAAAATAATTTTTAAAACTTATCTGGCGACAAGAGAAGACAGACAGTATTTGGCTGCCAGAGCCAAGAAGACATTAGCAATGAATTAAAATGACCTCAGAAATTATCTGAATAAAATCTCTTCCTTTCTCCTCATTCCCACTGTACATGAGGATTGGAGGCTGTGAGGGGAAGAGGCAAGCACAGTGTTCTCATGTAACACTTAAAAATGGTAGAAATCAGGGCACCTGGGTGGCTCAGTTGGTTAAGCGACTGCCTTGAGCTCAGGTCACGATCCTGGAAACCTGGGATCGGGCCCCACATCGGCCTCACTGCTCGGTGGGAAGCCTGCTTCTCCCTCTCTCACTCCCCTCTCTCACTTGTGTTCCCTGTCTTGCTGTATTTCTCTCTGTCAAATAAATATAAATAAATAAACAAACAAATAAATAAATAAGATGGTAGAAATCTCCAGAACCTACTAAAACAAATCCTATCTCCCTTGTTAAAATGGCCCTAAGTAAATGAGATATTAACAAGAAGGAACAGTGCACACAAACACATTGCTCCCAAAGGACATGATGCTTTCAAAGTCAGTTACAGTGACTTAAAAAAATTCTCTGTGAAAGTTACAGGTTTCACAGACCTATTTACAAAGAAAATAAAAAATTAAGGTATTTCGAAGTGACGCTTTACTCAGTAAAACTTGCTAAATGAAACAGAAAGGACACAAGAAAGTACGATAGGCCTTAAGCATTAGAAAACAAATAAACCCAGCTTCGACCATGCGATGACCTATTGGCTCATGGTCTGCAGCAGCAGGAAATTGGACAAGATGTGCCATTAGGCCGCTATTCAGTAGTCACTTGGCTAGTAACTAAGCCCAGCAGGTTGCTCAACACGGCTCTTACACCTAATGGCACCGAATCCTTAAACAATCCTGGGAAGGGGGCTGGGATATTGGCTGCTTATTTTACTGATAAGGAAACAAAAGTACATGTAATCGTATATAAATCCTATTTGGTAAAAGGATAAATCGAAAAGGTAAAAAATCTTAAATATTAGAGATCTCTTATACCTTAAATTATTAATAATTTTTTAGTTTTCTTCTGATTATATTTTTACCAGAAAAATAACTTATTTGAAAAGTTACTCTGAATTAGGCACAATTCTGAACAACCTGATAAAAACACAATGATGACTGTTGGTATATCTTAGCTCACCTTCTGGGTCAATGTAAAGTGGCCTCATCTTACCTGAACCACTGAGGAATTGAGGTACTCCGCACACACCCCTAAGGGCTGCACCAGTGCTGAGACTGCCTGAAATCAAGGACAGTGCAGGTTAGACATCAATGTGAGAGGATTCTTTCCTTTCAGCATTTAACAAATCCCTTTTAATATATCAGAGACAATCTGAAATGGTGACTTGATCAAGTCATGAATAAATGACTAGACAAACCATTCTCCTGGACAGGAAGAACTGATATAAAGGTGCCAATCCATTTAAACTGTCATGGAAATTTAATGTAGTTGAAATCATAATATGCCAATAAAACTTTGGAGGATCGGATGAAAGATTTTTAAAGCTTATACCACAGAATATTAAAAATTTTTATTTGAAAAGGGAAAGAACAGTTGGTAAAGAAGTGAAATATGCCTTCAACAAAAACATCAAAAACTTCCATGGAGAACATTATAAACCTAGACTAAAATACATAAAAAGGCCCAAATAAACAAGGAGATACCATGTTCTTGAATGGAAAGGACCAGCACTGCAATTTCCCACACACTGACCTATAAAATCAACACAATTCCAAACATGATCTCAGTGGGATTATTTGCAGGACAACCTGACATACTGACTATATTCAAAGAGTCAAACTATATAAGAATGATCAAGAAAATTTGAGAGAAGAACGATGTTGGGCAAACTGGCTAGCTACCAGTGGTGGAAACGGGAGCAACAGTATACAAATGGGAAAAGAACGAGCAGATGAATGAATGACTCATACAGAAGTCCAGGAACACATCCATGGACATGTGGGGCTTTGACATGCGATAGAGACAACACATCAAAATAGTAGAGAAAACAAGGATTGTCATTAGAGGATCTTACAACAATTATTCATCTAAAAAAAATGAAATTGGATCTCTATCTTACGTAATATATAAAAAAATTCTAAATGAATTCAAGAACTAGGTATAAAAAATAAAGCTGTAAAAGTATAAAATGAAATGAGTATTTTTATAACTCTGAGATGGGAGAACATTCCCTAAGCAAGTTAGGAAATTCTTAAGCTGTTAAGGAAAAAAAACTTTTTATTTATTCCAAATAAAATGTGGAAGCTTCTGTACAGCAAAAGACACCATCAATAAAAATGAAAAGAGAAGCAAAAGACTGAAAGAAAAAATTTACAAATACATAAAGTAGACATGGTGCTGATATAATGAACATGAAAAGAACTCCTGAAAGCTAGTAAGACAACCCCAAAGTAACCTATTTAGGTCAATTTACAGAAGAAATGCAGCCAAGAGTCACATGATGAAATGCTCACATTCAAAGGAATCAGAGTCTTAAAGATTAAATAATAAAAGGCTATTTTTGTCCATTATACTGAAAAATTAAAGAAGGAAAATATTCAGTACTAACAAGAAAAATAGGAAAGGAGTTTATGGGAGTACAGACTGGTACAAGTTTTTTGGAAAGAGATTTAATACTACTGATTATAATTTAAAAATGTATATAGTCTTTAAACCCAGAAATCCCATTTTCTAGGAGTCTGTCCTTCAGAAACGGTAGCATATGCACATAAAGACAAATTTATATGGGAAGCTCTCTCAAGAGCAAAAACTTAGAAATAATCCCAATGCCCATTAATAAATGACAGCATCAGGGTACAACAGGTGCAGAAACTGATGGGGCCATTAAAATCGATGACAGTGCTGACCTGGAAAGATGTCATGACAGGATGTTAAATGAAAATACACTACTAGGTATATGGCTTGATTACGATTCAGTTTTAAAGAAAGAAAGAGGGAAAGAACATGCACAGGTACATTTTACATAAATATAGGAAAAAGGAAGGCTATGCATTAAATGGGTAGCTATTACCTAGGAGGTAGGTATATGTGCATGGGGGTGGGGGACAGGCAACTTTCATTCCATACTTTGTACAGGTATTTTTTTTGCATTTATTTATTTTTATTAACATATAATGATTTATTTGCTTCAGGAGTACAGGACTGTGAATCATCAGTCTTACACAATTCACAGCACTCACCATAGCACATAGCCTCAATGTACATAATGTACAAGTATTTTTTTTTTTTTTTTTTTTTTTAAAGATTTTTTTTATTTATTTGACAGAGAGAAACACAGCCAGAGAGGGAACACAAGCAGGGGGAGTGAGAGAGGGAGAAGCAGGCTTCCCACAGAGCAGGGAGCCCGATGTGGGACTCGATCCCGGATCTCCGGGATCATGCCCTGAGCCGAAGGCAGTTGCTTAACCAACTGAGCCACCCAGGCGTCCCTGTACAAGTATTTTTTACTGATGAATTGTGAATGATGTTTTTTCCCCCAGCATTTTTCAATTTCAAAACTATACAGATGTACATGTAAAATGAATGCATTTACTTGTATTCAGTGGCCTGAATTTATTCAGGACAAAGTCACCTCCTTAACTGGTCAGAAAGCAGGCATTTATTGTGAAATTTTAATCATACTTGTTTGCTAAAATCAGAGTCTCAATCTTTGGGAATCTTTCTCCTATGCCTGAATTTTATCCTCTCCTCAAATGCAACCTAAACATTGTAATTCTGTATCAACTGCAGCAACAACATGGTTGTTCTGAAAAATGGGAAAAATTCTGGAGGAAACTTTTACCTCAAGATATATATTTTTTAACTTTAAAATTTATTTTATTTTTTCAGTGTTCCAAGATTCATTGCCCATGCCCCACACCCAGTACTCCATGCAATACGTGCCCTCAGTACCCACCACCAGGATCTCCCATCCCTCCACACCCTCCCTCCAAGTCCCTCAGTTTCTTTCTGCGTCCAGTCTCTCATGTTTCGTTTCTCTCTCTGAATTACCCTACTTCCCATTTACTTTCCTTCTCCTACTGTCTTCCATATTACCCCTTATGCACCACAAGTAAGTGAAACCATGTGATACTTGACTTTTGCTGCTTGGCTTATTTCATTCAGCATAACCTCTCCCAATCCAGTCCATGTTGCTACAAAAGTTGGATATTCATCCTTTCTGATGGAGGCGTAGTATTCCATTGTATATATGTACCACATCTTCTTTATCCATTCATCTGTTGATGGGCACCTTGGCTCTTTCCACAGTTTGGTGATTGTGGCCATTGCTGCGATGAACATTGGGGTACATATGGCCCTTCTTTTCACTACATCTGTATCTTTGGGGTAAATGCCCAGTAGTGCAATTGCAAGGTTATAGGGTAGTTCTATTTTTAATTTTTTAAGGAATCTCCACAGTTTTCCAAAGCAGGTACACCAACTTGCATTCCCACCAACAGTGTAAGAGAGTTCCCCTTTCTCCGCAGCCTCTCCAACACTTGTTTCTTGACTTGTCGATTTTGGCCATTCTGACTGATGTAAGGTGGTATCTCAGTGTGATTTTGATTTGAATTTCCCTGATAGCTAGTGACGATGAACATTTTTTCATGTGTCTGTTAGCCATTTGTATATCTTCTAATGGAGAAGTGCCTCTTCATGTCACTTGCCCATTTTTTGATGTGTTCATCTTCTTTTTGGATGTTCAGTTTGAGTAGTTCTTTATAGATCTTGGATATCAGCCCTTTGTCTGTAGTGTCATTTGCAAATATCTTCTCCCATTCTGTGGGTTGCCTCTTTGTTTTGTTGACTGTTTCCTTTGCTGTACAGAAGCTTTTTATTTTGATGAAGTCCCAGAAGTTCATTTTCGCTTTTGTCTCCTTTGCCTTTGGAGATGTGTCTTGAA
>PITA01022279.1:0-24758 GCA_004023965.1 Spilogale gracilis | reverse complement strand
TGGGTCATGCAACCTTGTCTGTGCCCAGGGAGTCTGTGGTGCACCCCCACACAGGAGGGACTGTGGTACCACAGCCCCGCATGTCCTATGTAAGTCTGCAAAATTGCCTTCCCTGAGGGGTCCGTGCCTGGCCCATGGGGTGGAGAGAAGTGGCAGAGAAAAGCAGTGGAGGAAAGAAAAAAAAAAAAAAAAGGAAAAAGGTGGTGGAGAAATAGACTCTGCTCTGCTGGTTCCGCCGGGTTCCCTCGGTGGCTTTGAATCAGACCGTAATCTGCTCTTGTTCCCCGAACACAGAGCACTTTCCTGCTGGGGTATTGCCTTCCAATGGGTCGCCTCTGGGGGCTTCCTCCCCGTGCCCCTTGTCTTTGGATATCCCTCCAATCGCTCTCACTCCTCTCTACCTCTTTGCAGATGCTCCTTGTCCCCCGCGGTGATCCCGAAGTACGAAATATCACATTTCAGGTTGATTTCATGGGTGCTCACAGTGTTCCTGTAGTGTTTTTTGCAGGAATTGATCTCACTTCAGGGGACTCCCCGAAATGGGATCACCTGGCCTTCCGCCATCTTCCCCGATGCCCTCCTTTTGAATCATCTCCGATATAATTCATTATAATATTCCTTCATGACATCTCAGTTATTCTCATCTGAAAAAGGTCTTCCTGAAGTTGTTTTATACCTTTTTTTCCTCTCCTAACCAGAAGCAGACAGCTCAGTGATCACATAAACGATGGTGTTAGTTCCCAAGCTCTTCAAATACACGTAGTGAAAGTGTGTGTGTGTGTTTTAAGGACAATGGTTTAGGATCCCAACCTGCTGTAATAAAAACTGCTGAAGAAATCTGTGCTTACACCACCGTCTGTGCTGCCAAGTAAAAATAGCCCAAGCACAGACAACGTGAATGGCTGAGTCCTGCAAAAAACCTTTGCCTCCCAACTTGAAGGCTGGTTTTCACTTTGGGCTTCAGGCGACCTTCCTAAAATAGGAGAATGAGCTCATGAATAGGGAAGATGCAGCAGGTTTCTTTTCCTATTTAAAACGAATGAGGCCCATCTATTAAATCACTGGGTAAATCAATCAATTTGAGTTCAGGTCACATAGTGTGGTTTCAGAGTCCCTACTTAATCTCTGAAGCATGCTACCCTCTCGGACTTCTCAAACAGCTCTCACACACATGGCATCGTCATATCCCTTTGGGGGGGGCTTTTGCCTGGACCATCTGTTCCTGTTCTCAGCTCTTGTCCCAGGCCATCATGACACTAATATTGTCTCTGAAAGAGTTTCACAATCCCTGTCAAAAATACATCACTGCAGAGCATAATATCAGGTTAAAGGGCGGCCAAATCTTCATAGGAGCTCACTGGTAAGAAAAAAAAAATCAAGCTGTTAAAAATATTTAATTTGGGGCTTTGGGGCAGGGCTTTGTCATATATGCTATCATTTATGGACAGGGACAGGTTCAGGTTCTATGATGCCCAAAGCTTATCCAATTTGGAATACTCTATTTAAGAATATAAAAGCAAAATTACAACTAAAAGTCATTTTCAGTGCCTTCAAAGAAGGACACACATACAGGAGTCCTTGGAGCTTCAGTGTAATTAGCTTTGAGATAAAGTCTCCTATGCAGTTGAGCTAAGACCTTTCTTTCACTGAGTATTATTTTCTAGAAACTTAAAAGGAAGAAAGACTGGCTAAGTTCTTGTAATGGAGCCTGCACATTAATAAAGTTTGTGAGAAGGTGGAAATATATTGTAGTTAAGATTTTGATGCGGTGTTTCCCAAATGATGTTGATAATCGTATCATTTGAGATATGTATTTATTTTGTTGAGCCCCATTTTTAATAGCTCCAACTCAAGTCTGGGCAAAGGGAATGGGACTTTGGAAGAGCACCCCCAGGTGATTTATTCGGAGCTTCCCCTTGGTGTTGAAGAAGCCTCAGGTGAGGCCAGGCTTTCTCCCAGTGATGGACCATGCAAATGATTGGGTGCCTGGACCTACCAGGAAGACCTCTGAGGATTCTGGAGTTTAAAACCAAAATAAAATAGGGTACAGTGGGCTTTGGGGTGAAGAGTTCAACCATAAACAATTTAAACCCAATTTGTGGTAGGATGGTCATGTGCCTCCCCAGATCAGTGATAAAAAATTCTAGGAAAATGGTGGCAGGTTTGGAGGCTGAAGAAAGTCTGAACTTTTCCCCTCTCATTTTGTTCTGCTACTCTCTTTGTTCTCTTAATTGCTGAAGATGCGGCTGAGGATACTCTGAAGTAGCAGGTAGTCTCCTGTGAGGGGCTTTGCTCTTTATTTCACTTTATAAGATAATTATTTCTGGGGAAACCTACATAAAATTTCCAAAAACATGGTACATGTTGTATTTTAATATTCTCAGTTGTCAGTAGCCTGCAAATTTCCAGGTCACCTACAAACTGTGAACATGCTAACTTGATCAGCTCCCCCAAGTTCTTATTATAGGGAAGCTCAAGACTCTTCTTGATGAGTAAATATAGTATTATCACTGGGTTATTAAGCATGAAACTCTCAATATCTATCAGTGGTTCTCAAATTTCAGTGTGTAGGAGAATCACCTGGAGAGTTTGTTAAAAAGATCCATCAGCCTCATTCCAGAGCTGGATGCCTGAGGTAGGAGGTAAAGCCTGGGATCCAGCCTTCTCTTAAGCATTGCCAGTGATGCCTATGCATGTGGCAGGAGGACCTCTCTATGAGAAACACTGCTGATGAGAAGCACTTTCTACAGTCAAAATTCCTCTCATCCCAGCTTTATTTTCATATGCAACTCTTAAATCAAAAGCCAAGGACAGAATGAAAATTCAAATAGAAACTGGGTGCCAGTGAGAAGGGCACATGATAGAGAGTCCTGCTGAGAGAGGGAAAGTCCAGAGCTGGGGCCAAGAAAAGAAGTCCCAAAGCAGAGTATGTCAGGAAACATCTGGGTGACCACAGAGGAAGCTAGAGTCAGGGGTAGGAGGAGATCCTGTGGACCCCCAGACAGCTCCATCTACTGCTTCCTCTGCCTGTGTTTGCTCTGTACTAGAAGAGTCTGTGCAAAGACTGCTAGGGTCCTCCTGGATTCAAAGATGGCTCCACCATGGCCTCAACTATCATTTCTCTGTGCTCTGGAAACAACGTTCAGTGCATGCTGAGAAAATGGAAATAAAAGTTTGGTGCCTGGACTCTAGCTCCAACACTGACTGTTGGTATGGCCCTCATCAAGCTCCTTCACCGCTCAGAGGCTCAATTTTCTCATCTGTTAAATGAGAACAGTGAAGTACTTGTCCCATGGGGTTGTTGTGGGATTTAAATTAATATGTACAAGGCACTTAAAACACTGCCATTTGGTAAGCACTCGGTAAATCCTCACTGCTTTTACCTGATGCTTTTGCTTTCAGAGTCCTTCCAGAGTTTGTTTTCCTATTTAATTAAAAAATATTAGGTAGCCTGAGAGGGGGCCCTTTTATTATTTACCCATTTTTTCTGAATTCTCTATTGTTATCTATTGTTCTGAGTCAAGAAGGAGAAGGCTAAGAATGGGGGAAAAATCTCTCTTCCAATGAATAGGTCTGTATATAGAGGGTTATCTTAGACTGATGAGTTCCCCTTGACATTTTAAAAACATTTAGGATTTGGGTATTTTCTAATCCTGATTCCATGCTAGTTTTATTTATGCATTTCAGAAATGACTTGAATTGTTGCATCTGTTTAGCTCATCTGGATCCCCCTTGACAGATGGTTTGCTGCAGTGTGTATGAGCTTTCATTTTATAAGCTGGGCTGCAGCTTATAAAAATAAATCCTCTCTATCCAAGGGTGTGTTAAAATAGTTTTTCCTGGGAATTTTGACGTCAGTAACAAAGGGGATAAATAGTGATTAGGTCACATCAGTGCTTTTAGCCCAAGCTCATTGTTCTTCTCTTAAACATAAATGCTAAGTGTAACCGCGTAATTGTCTCCTCTAGTCTCTTCCCTTTCACCTATGAGGTGAGTGCAAAGATGGATTCAAACTGTGATGTACTAAGTCTCTGGAGGCGGGAGAGGAATGGCCTCTCAATTCACTCTTAGAAGCTCCTCTGAGTCCTATTAATGCCAATCCCGGTGGAAGCTCTGCCATCTGTCATCCCAGCCAGACAAAGGAAGTGTCCCATTGGTGGCCATCATCTGAGTAAATTAGGAGGGAGTTGGGGGAAAGGGCAGAAGGAAGGTGTGTGCATCTGTGAGAAGAGAATTCACACTGTTGGCACGATGATGCCCACAGGAACCCTTTCGGCAAAAATGGAAAATGCAGAAGTAAACAAACCTCCATAGCGTCTGTGTTCTATTTCAGTTTCCTGAGCGGTGTGAGGGCACAGGTGCCTTACAATGGCAAGAGTGTGGAAAATAATAAAACCCCTCCGTTTTTTTTCCATAGGTGTATGATTTCTGGCAAATGAGTTCCCAGAGATTGTTTTTTAAACAGCTTTCCTGTGCCAGTCAGATCGTGGGAAGTGCTGGGGAGGGAAGACCAGCAGCTCATCCAGAATATTCTGTCCAACAAAATTAACAAGGGGCTTGTTACAGGGAAATATGATGCATCCTGTTCACCATGACAGTCTCCAAAGATCATGAATTTATCCAAAGTACACAAGGACCTCTTGCTATTCTCTCAGTTATGAATTTTTCTAAGCTTTTCCTGAAGCAATTTCTATTTTCAACACATTTATACAGCTCTAAGAATTAACTATGTTTACTTCTACATAAAGCAGCAATTCCTCATATTTGTCCAGAACTCATCTTCTTCAAGGCCATGGATGCTTTGCCAAAGGCCGTCAGCCCTTGCTCTCCCTGACCTGGTCTGCCATGTACAAACTGAGGTGTCCTATCTTCATCTGGCATTCCATGAGGAGTTTTGTCATAAAACTCACACACTCTTCAGGAGTAGTCCTTACAACTAGAAGAGAGACTTGAAATATATAACAAATTATAATCAAGATATGGATATTTTGCTTTTCCCAATTTCCCCGATTACATCTGATTTTAGCAGTGTCCCGAAATTCACCAGATCATTGTGACCCATGGATTTGATTTGAAAGACTATAACTTTATTCCTTGTCTGGACATATTATCTCAGGGTTTTCCTATTGGTTAACAGATATTTTCTGAATTAATATATGTCTAAAACTAAGCTAGGATCTGGGGAGTACAGAAATAAACATGACACAATTCCTAATCTCAAGAAAATTGGAGTCTAATGGTCACCTAATTCAGTATAACCCCATGGCTTTCCCTTCTCCTTGTATCATCATGTTTCTACCCCTAGTCATCATGTTGGATTATGTCCCACTTAGGAAATGACAATGACAAGAGAGGCACTTAGAGAAGCTATATTCATTTGCTTTTAAGTCTTAAGATGATGCTTTACTAACTCAAATAGCTCTTATTAATTCATAAATATTTTAGTAAATATCTTCAATTTACTAAATGTTCAACTTATGAGCCAAGCACCTAATGTGGTTTCCAGATATCCCTAAATTACCTAGGGGTTACTTGAAGAGATGCTAACTTGGTAAGACCTGTTTTCACTGTTCATGTCTGGAATGAAAGGGCATTGAATATGGCCAAGAAGCCTGGTACAGCAAACTGTTATTTCTTCAGTTATCCAACATTTATCTTTTTCAAGGACATGGTTGCTTATTATCCCATAAGGGATATTAGAAGGCTTTGTGGAACATGAGTATTTCATGTACCTGCAACTGAGGCCAGACTCTGGCCAAGTGGTGGCACTCATTTGGTAGGATGGTGCCCATAGCACAGCTCAATCTCAGTGCTAACTGGCAACCCTACTGGGAAAAAAAATAGTAATAATTACATATCTGAATAATGAAAGATTTCTTACATGATGGAAATATCAGCATTTTATACTCTTTTTATCTTTAGTTGGAAAAATTACATTTTCCCCTAAATTGTTGTCATTTCCTATTCTAAGTGATGGTGATATTTAAAGAAGAATCCTTTTAAAACCAACTAGCCCAGGATTCTGTAATCTCCCACAATGTAAAAAGATAAAATTACCATTATAATATCATTTTTGACATTCAGTAGGATTCATTAAAGGCACAAAATACAAGAGAGAAGTAATCCCACCAACACCATGCAGTGATTTCTCATTAAAGGAGACAGTGAGCTATTTCAACAAGGAGATTAATAGAAGTAATGTATGGATTCTTACCCTCCCTTCTTGCTGGTTTACATTATGCTATGTAGTTGAAACAACAGGGGGAAATGCAAAATCTCTCCTTTGATTAATGCTAAAATACTAAACCTCTTGTTATGGTTCATTGTACATTCACAACAACACACTTGGGAAATGGCAAGAGCATTTTTGTTCTTTTCCTTTTTGTGTCTGATATCCTTTCCATGTGGGTCATTTCAGGGACTCAAAATTATTTTTTATGGAAAACAGTATTTCTCAGAACATACAATTTTTAAAGGAAAGCTTTCTTTGCGTGAAAATCATGTATTCCATCTTTTTTGTCTTAATGGTGATATTTCCTGGCCCATCATAAAAAGTTAAGGTTTAGGTGATGTTTATTTCACAGACTCTCCAAAGCGATTTTTAGGGCTGGGGAGAAACCTGAAGGACCAATAGCCCAGACGAGAAGAGTGATACTCTCCCATGATTTTCACTTTCTGATCTGCCACATCACATAGGGTAAAAGTAATTTTTTTAAAGAGGAGAAAGTGTTACAAAAGTAACAATACTGTGTGGGAAAATAGAAGGAAAGATGTTAGCAAAAGAGGGGCATCATTCCTCTGTGCAAATGCATGAATGGACCAGCAGTTTATGTCAGATGGGCTGGAAACAAAAAGCAAGAAGAGCCATTCTTCTACATTTTTACCAGCTTCAAGTTTCAACTGACTAGCTCTGACTGGGGTAGGAAGGGCAGAGATAGTGCTACATCCACAGAAGAAAAGAAACAGAATGTCAGTAGGGAACCTGCCTCCCTCTGTTCTCTCCCCTCTGCGCTTTCCACCCTGACATGGCCTTGAATGGGGAGGAGACACTATTTCCTGTTCTTTAGCTTCAGAATTTTTGTGTTATAAATGAATGTCCTATTCTCAGGACCATTGTCCTGCAAATTGTAGACAAATTACCAACTGCTAAGAATTTCTAATGTGTATAAATATCCTGATTCACAAAGCATGTTTACATGTAACTACACACTATGTCCTCCTAGATAAGTGGTCCAGTTATATCTGCCCACTGATGTCAGTGCTTAGTGATTCCTGTTGTTTTATCCCAAGTGAGACATTTGATCACCTTTAGGATATATCTTGTTACAGTGTATGGTGACTAACATAGTTAAAAAAAAAAAAATCCCTGACATATCTTCTCTCCCTCTGTCACCAAGATCCTATATTAACTGAAGACATGGAAGAAATAAATTACAGAAAAAATACTCTCCTACATTTTTGGCAAATTTAATACATTTCAGAGAACTCTGAACTATAACTTCTTATTTTATCTTCGTTGATATTCGATATTCATTTTATCTACGTTGACATTCTCTATTTCACCACATAAAAAATTGAGTTCACATAGCTAATAGGTAGAAGGATTTGGGGAAAGGGGACATAATCATAGAACAAGAAGTTATCTGGTTCAGTTTCCTCAATTTGAAAATAAAACTACTGAAGTCTGAAGAGGTTGGACCAGTAACCCAAGGTTGTATTATTTTGCGTGTCAGGATGAGCTTCAAATGCTGATTTCTAGCCTGCAGTTTTTTGTGGCTGTGGTTCTTCCTCTCCCAGATTGGTAAAGATGTGTTAGAGCGGGGTGAGGATACCCATTAACTGATAGGTGGAAACACTTTTTTAATTTGCTCCTCTTCTGTCTCATCTAAATATTCAGACTCCAGGTCAGAGAAATAACAAAAAGTGATCCGTTAGTGTTAAAGCATAGTGGTCAAACTCACCCAGCACCTTCAACTTGTGGGAGGAAAATAATGTAGAAAGTTTGGGGAAGAGCTCTTCCTATCCTCAGGGTTTCTTTTTAATTTATTCAGTGTACATGCACTGCAGTTTTTATACCCTGATCATATCTTTTTCCCTTGTCTATTAACATTGTCTAAGCATCTGTTCCCACCAGAATAGCACCTTACTCCAAGCTCACTGAGCATTCCTTTCTTCTCCCTGATTCTGTGGTGCTCCTCATCATGGTTTCTGATATCCTGTTACCCTAGATACAGGGACCAGTTTATGAGGGACTGCCCTACTTATGAGTTAATAAAAATGACCTACAGTGTACAGGTTTCTTGAGGGAACTTTGTGAGTCAGGAAGGTGATGGTCAGTCACACAAATTGGAGGACCTGTCCTCCTCACCATCTAGTCTGGCTTCATAGCACACATAGTTTATAGCAAGAGAGTATGGATCTCCTGCAACAGAGAAGCACCCAAAGCCCCTCTCTCATGTTGCTTTCCATCATGGATGCTACCAACTATTACCTTCTTAATAATGGATGAGAATCTCAGAACTTTTTCAATTCGCTTGTCTCTCACTCCTCTCCTGCTTTCTCTTCCTATAATATTTTCCATTATTTTCTTTCCCTCTCCTTTCTTTCATATCACACCTCATCTTTTCCGATACGCTATTTTACCTGCAGCATAATAAAAACATAAACTGAAAGAAATGTACCATTTTCTAGGCTGTTCTCTGTCTTTCTTTTCTTTCAGGGACCACATGAATTGCTACTTCTTCCAAAATCCTTTCTGCAGATACTGCTATGGCTCTCAGTTTTTATTCCATCTTCCCCCAACATTTTGGCATTTATAGTTTATATCACTCAGCACCTCTGCAGTGTAGCCTCTTTTTTTCATTATTTGTCCACTGATGGCACTGTTATGTTTCCCCAACAAGATAATGAGTTCTTCCCTGGAAGACAGAAAGGTCTGCTCAGCAGCTACGAAGGCATCCTACAACAGAGTCTATTACGAGCACAATAAATGTTTGGTAATGATGCTCACCCACTTTTGTGTTTGATTGAATTTCTCTGGCTTGAGCTTTCTTCTTTTATGGTTGATGCTTAGTAAGAATCTGTTTTAGTTTTGGACATGACTCCAGGAGAGCAGGAATGCTTAGAATTTAACAGTGCCAGATGTTATAAATGGTTTATCATATATGGAAACAACATTCCCAATGTTTCAACTTACCTTCCAGAGGGGTATGTGGAAATAAATCATTCCAGCAAGAGTTTCCACTACAAAGATAGTAACAATTGTAGGGTTGAACAATTTCAGGACAGGCAGAGTTACAATTTCCACTCCGAGAGTTTACATAAATTCTCCTGATGTAGAAGAAATGTACCTTCCCATGCAAATGCAGTATCATGGCTTAGGCAAGGCTTTGATGTTAATAATAGTAACAATTACTGGGTTTCTTTTATGTACCAGGCACTGTTTAGCATCTAATAATCTTATGAAATACTAACAGCTTTAATAAGTATTATTATTTTCTGCATGTAAAGAAACTGAGGCTTAGGAAATTTAAACAACCAGCCCAAGATCACACAGCTAGTAAGTTTTGAAGCCAGGATTAAAAACCTTCAATTTTGCGCAGAGTGGCAATATAAATATGTAATAATGATGCTAAAACACTTTCCTAAAAAGAAAAAAAAAGACTTTCCTAAACTCTTCACAAAGTTGTATTTTTATATAACTTTATATCGTTAGAATACATATTGCAAAATTAATTTTTACCATTCTTGGTTTAATAAATTTGCCCAAGATTCTCTCTCTTGTCCCAAGAGGTCTATAATCATGTGAAGCAGTAAATCAGTAATGTTTGATACTTTACCTTCAAATACAAAATAAAATAATTTTGACATAATATATATATAATATTTGTGACTAAGCTTTTAGAACCTGTTATAATATATCAGCTAATTTGTTACAGCACACCTATGAGGTATTACTGTTATGATACACTTGATACTATAAAGTTTGCAATAAACTGTGATTATAATAAAAATTACGATGGAATCTAGTATCCCTTCAAAGTTTCCCCATATTCTTTTCATTTGCAGATGTAAAGATATCATTAGACAATATGTCTCTAAACATAATGTTTTACTTGTATGAAAAACTTAAATACTACAAAGAAATTATAGTAGTTAACAACCTTTCCAAATCATGTCTTCTAAAGCAGTTTATCAGGTTTGGTTGTATTTATGTGTCTGATAAATGGATTTTCTTCAAGGAGAATTTGATGCAATTATTTTTAAAGTCTTGAATGCTCCAGATTTATTGATCTGAATCATACCAACTAATGGTTTAATCAACAGGTCACCTACAAACAGCAATGTGAGTTCAACTGATATACTGCTATGTTTGCATTGCAAAATGATTTATTTCTTGCCTACACATAGTTATAAAACTGTAAGAGATGTTCAGTCATGTGTTAGACTTTTCTACAAATGTCATTAGAACTTTGTTTTTAAACACTAACTGAAATGTTCTAGAGAATAACCTACATGGAACAAATCTGAGTATAGCTGTGGTGCCTACCAAACAAGGAGACTTAATCTGGTTAGTGTAGTAGCATAAATTATTGACTCTGGGACCCATAGTCACATTTTCATGTGTCTAGAATACAATTAGGAAATATCCTTTGTCACTTCACTTAATGGCAGCACAGCTATCTCGAAAAACTACTAACAGGCTTGAAACATTAATAGTTTATATTTGTACTCTATTATCTCCGTTTTAGTGGAGAAAGCCCTATTGCAGTTTTATAGATCTTTGACTAATATGCATATTTCTTTTTTTTTAATGCAGGTAAATGGTTTAACTATGGAATTATCTTTCTTGTTTTGATTTTGGATCTTAATATGTGGAAGAACCAGATATTTTATAAGCCTCACGAATATGGACAGTACATTGGCCCAGGACAGAAGATATATACAGTGAAAGACTCCGAAAGTTTAAAGGATTTGAACAGAACCAAACTTTCCTGGGAATGGAGGTCCAATCACACTAACCCTCAGACTAATAAAACATATGTTGAGGGAGATCTGTTCTTACACAGCAGGTTCATAGGGGCTAGCCTTGATGTCAAGTGTCTGGCTTTTGTTCCAAGTTTAATAGCTTTTGTGTGGTTTGGATTCTTCATTTGGTTCTTTGGACGATTTCTGAAAAATGAACAAGGCATGGAGAATCAAGACAAAACTTACACTCGTATGAAAAGAAAATCACCATCAGAACATAGCAAGGACATGGGAATCACTCGAGAAAACACACAAGCCTCAGTGGAAGACCCACTGAGTGACCCTCCCTTGGTCTGCATCAGGTCCGACTTCAATGAGATTGTCTACAAGTCTTCCCATCTCACGTCGGAAAACTTGAGCTCACACTTGAATGAATCTACCAGCACAACAGAAGCTGATCCAGACCCAACGACATCTAAAAGTACGCCTAGGAACTAGATTCACTTACTTGGAAATAGCACAAAAAGCAACCTTGAGTGTACCTTTAAAAAAGTTAGTCTTTCCTTTTGTAAATGTAAAGTTTACGTAGTGTTAGGTAAAGAAACACAAACAATGCCACAACGGTGCTCAACATGCTTTTTCTAGGATTCATTGTTTTCTATTTGTATAATACACGTGCCTACTGTATATCTAACAGTCCTCTAGAGATTGCTTTTCACAATTGCACAAGCTATTTATTGACTTTACAGCTTAGTAGATTAGCTGATTATCCATGTTATCTGATGTTCAACCATAGTGGTGCCTTGAGACATTAAACTGTTTTTAACTGTACCAGAACTGAAGTGTGGAACAGTCCTCAAACCTACTTCACATGGGGTTTTCTTGTATACAGTTATTTAGATCTACACTTGATGTCCTAGCAGGAAACAGATATGGCTGAGATGTGGCTTAGGAAGTATCTCTTCTTCTTCAGCAGTGGAATCGGTGACTCTGACAGCAGGATTGCACAGAGGCTTGGTGACTGCCTTTGAATTTGTTTTGGCTATCTGCCAAATACAAATACAGATTCGAAATTCAGTACTAGGAGAACGATAATCCAACATAGGTCACTACTTGTGAAATGTGGCTTTCTCTAACCAGTAATTGCAATTAGATGATAATACCTAATTATGTTTTCCTAATTAAAGATAAATTGCTACTTGATTAAAAATCCTGCCCTTCACCTATGGAAACAAAGGTTAAGAGGGGCAGTTGAGTGAACTCTCAAATTTACTGGCATTTATTTACACAAAGCACTAGAAAACTAAGAAACTGAAGTCTTAATCATGTGAGGGTTGTACAGCCTACTAGCTACAATATTTGTACATCTTTCTGTAAGTATGGCTCTGGACAATGAAAATTGAAAAACATGCCAACCCTGAATAAGGGAACTCCTCTAAAAATCATGCAGCAGAACCTTATGAGGTAGAAAGAGATGTGCATGAAAGAATCTATTCAGTAGCTTGTTTTGTGTGTGCATTTTTTGTTTTTTTAAGTATTAAACATCATACATTAATAAATACAGATTATATATCAGCAATTGTGTGATGTAGTTTTTGTAATAAAGGGATTCACTTGTATCTTAGTTTAACAGCAGCCCATTTTTTTTAACTAGATGCCAGATGAGTTAAAAATGGAATACACCCAACATGCTTTTAATTTTGTTTCATAAATTGTGGTTACATGTTCTTGAGGGGGTAAAGGGAGATTATTTTAAGGCAAAATTATTTTCCTGTCATATACTGACATAGCTGTATTTTGTCTCTGTGACTTTGAAAGTCTCTTATTTTGATCTATCTGCTTTTAAGCTTGCAGCATGCTGAATTTAGCATGTGTAATAGAACTATGCATTTATCTGTCACTTGAGAGCCAGCTTTAATAAACATCTTCCTACAATTGTTTACTAAGCAACTGGAACCATGCCCCTGCTGTTTCTTTTACCTTTAATAGCCATGCCTGGTGCTACTTAGAATCATAAATATCTCTGGCCCTAAAAATACAGAGATCAAGCTCACTACAGTAACCCATTAACCATACTATCCAAAGAAACTTACCATGTTATTGCTTATATATGGTAACACTGGCCATTACCAAATTTGCATAGTATAAAACATTCAACTTTTGACTCTAGGACAAGTAAATAATGCCACCTAGAATTCTCCATATATTTTATTGTCTTGTGGAATGTAGAAGGAAGTTGATTTAGAAAGCAGGTGTTCATGATCAGTACACATGTCCTTATAAAAATATTAAGAATTTTTAGGTGGATATTAAGGAAAAAGTGGTTCAATGATGTAATCTAATTAGTAGAAGATGGGAAAAAAAAGCAAAACCTTAGAACACTCTGCTTATGTGTTCCTAGGGATTGACTAGAAAAGCTGGCTATTGGGTAATATGAAAATATATCATTAAAGTTTCCCTAAGTTTTAGTAACGAATAGAATAATTTCCAATAATGGCACTTTTCCAGAAATGGCATTTTAATGGCGCTTAATGGCATTTAAACAAGATCCAAATCTTCGAAGGCTTCCAACAGTTATATATACCAATCTTGACATTTAGCTACCCATATTTATCTCCTTCCTTCTTAGATAGCACATCACACCTGCACTTATATCAGCTAAGGATTAGCAAATAAAATGAATGTCAAAATCACATGTACTTATGTTTAGTCTTGAATCCTGAGTCACATACCAACAGAATATGACTCTATAGAGGTTTTTGGATACCAAACCTTTTGGACTATCAATGGCATTACAAAAAAAAAAAAAAAAAAAAAGTAAACCCAGCAAATGAAGAGTTAAAAGATTAAAAAATCACTAGCCACAGATTCTAAAGAAAGCATAACAAATGTGATGCCTTAATTGAAGTGGTGCTTAAGGACTATAAACAATTATATTTCTACTGTTCAGTAATTACAGTATTTTCTTTCATGTAGTACAGAATTTGCACTAATTTGACACAATTTTAGTATCCTACATTACAGAGCACTTCATTAGTAGTTTAAATGGAAAATTAAATAAACACTATCAATTTATGCCTGACAATATATGCCTAGACATAAATCTCATCACTACATGCGTGTTTATATTATATAACCATACTTATCTCATACTCTCCACATGCTGGCCACTTATCATGCTCACTTATCTTTTAGCACAGATAAGATCACCAGTGAATCATATTAGAAATGTTAAGAATGGGGCACCTGGGTGGCTCCACGGATTAAAGCCTCTGCCTTCGGCTCAGGTCCTGATCTCAGGGTCCTGGGATCGAGGCCCTCGTAGCGCTCTTTGCTCTGCAGGGAGCCTGCTTTCTCCTCTTTCTGCCTACCTCTCTGCCTGCCTGTGATCTCTCTCTGTCATACAAATAAATAAAATCTTTAAAAAAAAAACGTTAAGAATTATTTCTTCTCCATTTGCCTGAAGAATCAGCCAGGCACAAAATTCCTTTTATAGCATCAGCTTTCACAACAAGTAATTCCCACAAGCAGTACTGGTTGACAGGACAACGTCAAAGAAGTTGTGCAACACACATGGTCAGAGTTGAGGAGGGGAGTCAATACCACTGTCATGTCCACAACTGGGCCCCATAAGCAATACTGGTACATTATTTGCCTCCTCTGTGGATCACCAACACAACCCCATATGAAACTCGAGAAAGGTAACACTAATAAATCACCCTTAGCTGTCTCTTTTACCTCAGCATGCTGTCATTGCTTATTACCTATATGCTCTCACTCTGAACTGATCCCTGTTTTAAATTAAAACTCTTGGCTATGCAGCCATTATAACCTGGGTATTATGCTTTTATTGGTTTCTTCCCGCTCAAACTGTGATAGCTCACTACTCTATCTGGCCTGATTTCTTCCAGCATTGCCCCTCATAGTTCAACTCTAACCTATATTAGCTACTCCTGCCATTAAACATATTTATGTGCATAGGGTTGTGATTAATGGGAACTGATCTAGACAAGGAAATCAAAGTCATAAATATCTGGCTTACTACCATTGAAACTGGACTAGAACTGCATTATAATATGAACAACTAGAGAAGTTTAGATGTGGTATTTATAGCTCACAAGTCACTCTTGTTGAAACTGGAAAAAGAGGTGGGTATTTATAATGGAAAGAGAAGGTTAGGCAGATGGTAGAACATGAATGCAAGTTACTGCCATGAAGTCTCAGAAATGGAAAATGGCAGTCTGAGGGTGAATGGGCTTTAAAACTCTGGGCAGGGGAAGGAGGCTTCTGTAGAAGGAACTTCAGCATAAAGTTATCGTGGGTCCAAAACTCCTACCTAATAGGAGTCCTAACAGGACTCAAGAACAGATATTCAGCATATCTGAGGGGGTTACACAAAAGGTTGGTTGGTTGGCTGATTGGTTTCTTAAACATTCTAGCACTCACATTACTCTGTGTCTACCACAAGAATGGTGAGACCTGGGAGAGGGGACATGGGGGCCATGAAACAAACAACAGAGGCAGTTGTGGGTGGAGTGGATAATGTGAGAAGAGAAAGACAAACCAAAATGTAACAATTAAGAGAGACTGGGACATCCTTGAGGGAAAAACAAAGATGAGGGGGGGTGCCTGGGTGGCTCAGTTGGTTAAGCGACTGCCTTCGGCTCAGGTCATGATCCTGGAGACCCGGGATCGAGTCCCACATCGGGCTCCTTGCTCGGCGGGAAGCCTGCTTCTCCCTCTCTCACTCCCCCTGCTTGTGTTCCCTCTCTGGCTGTGTTTCTATCAAATAAATAAAATCTTAAAAAAAAAAAAAAAAGAAAAGTAAAACAAAGATGGGGGCAAAGTCTGTAAACATTTTATCAGCATATAAAAGTTGACATCTTATAAACAAAAATATCTTTCATATGCCTTATGATATACATTCTGAATAATTTTAGAAATAAAATTAGTATTACTAATTTAATATGTGTGATATACCACAGGTATTATTTTTTAAAATAATTTTTTATGTTAGTCACCATACTGTACATCATTAGTTTTTGATGTAGTGTTCCATGGTTCATTGTTTGTATATAACACCCGTGCTCCAATGTAATATGTGCCCTCTTTAATACCCATCACTGGGCTCACCCATCACCCCACTCCTTTCCCCTCTAAAACCCTCAGTTTGATTCCCAGAGTCCATAGTCTGTCATGTTCATCTTCCCCTCTGATTTCCCACTCCTCCCTTCTCCTAATGTCCTCCATGCTATTCATGTTCCACAAATAAGTGAAACCATATGATAACTATCTTTCTCTTGTTATTTCACTTAGCATATTCTCCTCCAGTTCCATCCATGTTGATGCAAATGTTGGGTATTCATCCTTTCTGATGGCTGAGTGATATTCCATTGTATATATGAGCCACATCTTTATCCATTCATCTACTGAAGGGCATCTTGGCTTCTTCCAGCTTGGCTATTGTGACATTGCTGCTATGAACACTGGGGTGCATATGGCCCTTCTTTTCACTAAATCTGTATCTTTGAGGTAAAATACCCAGTAGTGCAATTACTGTGTGTCATGGGGTAGGAACCTCCACATTGTTTTCCAAAGTGACTATACCAACTTGCATTCCCACCAGCAGTGTAAGAGGGTTCCCCTTTCTCCACAACATCTCCAGTGTTTGTTGTTTCTTGTCAGTTTTTGCCATTCTAACTGGTGGAAGGTGGTATCTCAATGTGATTTTGATTTCAATTTCCTTGATGGCTAATAATGTTGAATATGTTTTCATGTGTCTGTTAGCCATTTATATGTCTTCTTTGGAGAAGTGTCTATTCATGTCTTCTGCCCATTTTTTGATTTGATTGTTTTTTGGGGTGTTGAGTTTGAGAAGTTGTTTATAGTTCTTAGATACCAGCCCTTTATCTGTAGTGTCATTTGCAAACATTTTCTCCCATTTTGTGGGTTGTCTCTTTTGTTGACTATTTCCTTTGCTGTGCAGAAGCTTTTTATCTAGATGAGGTATCTAAATGGATACCTAAAAAGGTATCTAAATGGATATCTAAAAAGCTTTTTATCTAAATAGAACTGATTCCTTATTTCTTCTATAGGTACAAGTTCATTTTCACTTTTGTTTCCCTTGCCATTGCTGACGTGTTTTGAAACAAGTTGCTGTGACCGATGTTGAAAAGGCTGCTGCATAGTTCTCCTCTAGGATTTTAATGGAGTCCTGTCTCACATTGAGGTCTTTTTTCCATTTTGAGTTTATCTTCGTGAATGGTCTAAGAGAATGGTTGAGTTTCATTCTTCTGTATATACCTATCCAATTTCCCCAGCACCTTTTGTTGAAGAGACTGTCTTTTTTCCACTGGATAATTTTTCCAGCTTCATCGAAGATTAGTTGACCATACAGTTGAGGGTCCACATCTAAGGTTACTATTCTGTTCCACTGGTCTATGTGTCTGTTTTTGTGCCAGAACTATGCTGTCTTGCTTATCACAGCTTTGTAATATAGCTTGAAATCAGGCAATGTGACGTGACGCCCCTAGCTTTTCCTTTTTTCAACATTTCTTTGGCGATTTGGGGTCTTTTCTGGTTTCATACAAATTTTAGGATTGTTTGTTCTAGCGCTTTAGAAAATGCCATTGGTATTTTGATTGGGATAATGTTGAAAGTATAGATTGCATTGAACAGAAAAGACATTTTAATAATGTTTATTTTTCGGATCCATGAGCATGGAATGTTTTTCCAGCTTTTTGTGTCTTCTTCAATTTCCTCCATATGTGTTCTGTAGTTTCTAGATTATAGGTCCTTTACTTCTTTGGTTAGATTTATTCCAAGAAATCTTAAGGTTTTTGGTGCTATTGTAAATGGAACTGATTCCTTATTTCTTCTATAGGTACACCGTTAGTGAAAAGCAACTGATTTCTGTGCATTGATTTTGTATCCTGCCACATTACTGAATTGTTATATGAGCCCTAGTAATTTGGGGGTGGAGTCTTTTGGGTTTTCCACATAATGTATCATGTCATCTGTGAAGAGAGTTTCATTTCTTCTTTGTCAGTCTGAATACCTTTTATTTCTTTTTGATGTCTGATTGCTGTTGCTAGGACTTCCAGTACTATGTTGAACAACAGTGGTGAGAATGGGCAACCCTGTTGTGTTCCTGATCTTAAGGGAAAAACTCTCAGCTTTTCCCCACTGAGAATGATATTTGCTGTGGGCTTTTCATAGATGGTTTTTATGAAATTGAGGAATGTTCCCTCTAGCCCTACACTCTGAAAGGAAAGGATGCTGTATTTTGCCAAATGCTTTTTCTGTATCAATTAAGAGGACCTTGTGGTTCTTGTCTTTTATTTGTGTGTTCTATCACATTGATTGATTTATGAATGTTGAATTACCCCCTTGCATCTCAAGGATAAATCCCACCTGGTCATGATGGATAATCCTTCTAATATACTGTTGGATCATATTAGCTAGGATCTTGTTGAGAATTTTGGCATCCATATTCATCAGAGATAATGGTCTGTAATTCTCCTTTTTGATGGGGTGTTTGCCTGGTTTTGGGAATCAAGGTAATGCTGGCCTCATAGAATGACTCTGGAAGTTTTCCTTCTGTTCCTATTTTCTGAAACAGCTTCAGGAGAATAGGTAGTATTTCTTCTTTGAATGGTTGGCAGAATTCCCCAGAGAATCCATCAGGTCCTAGACTCTTGTTTTTTGGGGAGGCTTTTGATCACCACTTTAATCTCATTACTGGTTATTGGTCTATTCAGGTTGTCAATTTCTTCCTGTTTCAATCTTGGTAGTTTATAGGTTTCCGGGAAGGCACCATTTCTTCCAGGTTGCTTAATTTATTGGCATATAGCTGTTGATAATAATTTCTAGTGACTGTTTCTATTTCCTTGGTGTTAGTTGTGACTTCTCACCTTTCAGTCACAAATTTATTAATTTGGGTCCTTCCTTTTTTCTTTTGGATAAGTCTGGCCAGTGGCTTACTAACCATAGTAATTCTTTCAAAGAACCAGTTTCTAATTTCGCTGATATGCTCTGTTTTCTGGTTTCTAATTCATTGATCTCTGCTATAATCTTAATTATTTCTCTTCTCATGCATGGCTTAGGCTTCATTTGTTGTTTTTTTTCTCCAGTCTTTAATGTGTAAAGTTAGTGAATTTGGGATTCTTCTATTTTTTTGGAGTGAGGCTTGGATGCTTATGTATTTCACCTTGAGGACCACCTTTGCTGTATCCCATAGGTATTGGACTAATATGTTTTCATTCTCATTGGTTTCCACAAATTATTTAAGTTCTTTGATTTCCTGGTTGACCCAAACTTTCTTAAGCAGGATCGTCTTTTGTTTCCAAGTGTTTGAATTTCTTCCAAATTTTTTCTTGTGATGGAGTTCCAGTTTCAAAGCATTATGGTCTGAGAAGATACAGGAAATAATCTCAATCTTTTGGTATTGGTAGAGATCTGATTTGTGACCCAGTATACGGTCTGTTGTGGAGAAAGTTCCATGTGCATTTGAGAAGAATAAGTATTCTGTTTTAAGGTGGAATGTTCTGTATATATCTGCGGTCCATGTGGTGCAGTGTCATTCAAAGGTCTTTTTCCTTTGTCGATTTTCTGCTTAAATGATCTACTGCTGAGAGTGGAGTGTTTAGTTTGTCTACTATTAGTGTATTATTATCAATATGTCTCTTTTTTGTTAACAGTTGCCTTATGTAGTTGGCGGCTCCCATGCTGGGGGCACAGATATTTCCAATTGCTAGATCCTCTTTAAGCATGATGTAATGTCCTTCTGTATCTCTAATGGCAATCTTTAGCTTAAAATCGAATTTGTCTCATATGAGAATTGCTACCCTAGCTTTCTTTTGAGGTCTGTTGGCATGAAAAATTGTTCTCTGTCTCTTCACTGTCAGTCTAGATGTATCCTTAGGTTCAAAATGAGACTCTTGTAGGCAGCATATGGACAGGTCATGTCTTTCTATCCAATCTGTAACCCTGTGCCATTTCATGGCATTATATAGGCCATTCATATTGAGAATGATTATTGAAAGATAAGATTTTATTGCCATCATGTTGCCTGTGAAGTTCTTGTTTCTATAGATTGTCTCTGTAAATTTCTGTTCTATATCACTCTTGGGATCTTTCTCCTTTTATTGAACCCTTCTCCCCTTAATATTTCTTACAGGGCCCACTTGGTGGTCACATATTCTTTCAATTTCTGCCAGTCTTGGAAGCTCCTTGTCTGTCCATCCATTCTGAATGACAGCCTTGTTGGATAAAGTATCCTTGGCTCCATGTTCTTCTCATTTAGTACCCTGAATAGGTCTTGTCAGCCCTTTCTGGCTTGATAAGTCTCTGGACAGGTATGATGTTATTTTGATGTTCCACCCTCTGTACATAAGGAATCTCTTCCCCCTCACGCTTTCAAGATTGTTTCCTTGGATCTAAGATTTTCAAATTGTACTATTATATGTCACGGCGTCGGTCTGTTCTCACTGGTCTTGGGAGGGGTCCTCTCTGCTTCATGGACCCAAATGCTTGCTTCCTTCCCTAAGTTAGGGAAAAGTTCTTAGCTATGATTTGCTCAAATACATCTTCTAGACCTCTCTCTCTCTCTCCACCCCCTCAGGGATCCCAAGACTTTTGGTATTGCAACCTCTCACTGAGTCACACTAATGTCTCTCAGTTTGATTCCTTGGGTTTTGTTTTTCCTATGCCGCCTTGATTTCCTTCTTTTTTATCATCTTATCCTTTAACACACTAATATTAATTTGTTCTTCTGCTTCATTTACTTTGGCAATCAGAGTATCCAGTTTAGACTGTATTTCATTCATAGCATTTTTAAGTTTGGACTGATTTGATCTCATTTTTGCCCTTAGAGGTTCTATATTGTATTAACATCGCTTTGATACTGCCTTGATAGTTGTTACTCTGAAGTCAATTCCTGACATCTTGGTTACATCCATATTCATTAGTTCTGTGGCAGAGGCCATGGTCTCTCACTCTTCCCTTGTTGGGGGTTCCTCCTCTTAGTCATTCTGTTGAGGGGTGGTTTAGGGGATTACAGAGTCCAAATTATTGACCACAACCCAAGCATGATACACCTGTTTTATAGGGACCGTAGGGTTTTCGCCTCTTGTTCTAGTCTGTCTTCTGGGGGAGGGGCCTGCCATATTACTCAAGCAACCCTGTTTGGGCAGTGTTGCCCTGCCCTCTGTGTGTGAGGCAATGGGCTCAGTAAAAACCAGTTTGGGGGGGCTTTTGTTCCCTGGCATCTTTCTTTAGTGGCTTTCTGCGTCTCTTCCTAGAGTCACAGCAGAAGTGACCATATCCAAACCTCTGTCTCAGAACAGAGAGATCACTGTCTGCTCTTCACTGAGCCCTCCAGGCCATACTGCCTCCACTTCTGTCTGTGCTTCTGAAACTTCAGCATCCTGGGCTGTATGCCCCAGAGAAGTACTCCCAGTCCTCGCTTCCAGGTCCAGGCACATGTCTGCTCTTTGTGCCTCTAAAATTGCAAGCTGCCTCCAGTTTGCACATGTGCCCCCAAAGCTCCAGATTTCAGTCTTAGGGGCTGCCGTAAAGTCCTTTACCCACCACTACCAGTCTGTGAGTCTATGCCCAGTCCACAAGCACAAGAGGCTTTTGTGCTCTGGTGCAGGATCCCGGAGGCTCCCTCCCCGTTCCATTTATCTTCTGATATCTGCATGCAGAATCACAGTTCCCTGGTTCATACCCTGAGACCAACTGTCAGAGATGTTCTGTTTGTAGAGATCCAGATATAACTTCTTACATCTCAGGCTGATTTTGTGGGTGTTCAGAATGGTCTGGTAGATATCTAGCTCAATTCAGGGGACCGGTTGAAATAGAATCCCCTGCTCCTCTGCCACCTTTTCTTCCTTTCCATGTATTTTTCAATAGCAAAATGTATTCAAATATATTTGTGTATTGCATGTAGGGGGTTGAAAGGGATGGTTTCCAAATTCACAAAGAATATCTTATGAGTGGGTCATCTTTTGTTGATATCCTCCAATGGACATGAATTATGACAAGATACAGCTTAGGAACAGCCAGATAGAAGACACACAGAACATGACAGGGGGAAAGAGTGAAGAGCTCCCATGTCCCCTCCAGGGGTGCTACTTTCCCTGACTCTCCACTTGTTCACGACCTGAAAGCTCTCTGAACCCTGTCCTTTTGGGATTTCTATAGGGACTTCACTACACAGAGAAGATGGACTAAATCACAGGCCTCTGGCCACTCACTCAATCCCCAGGCTCTCTCTCTCCACAGGTATTATTTTAGTGTGAACAATCAGTTATTTTACTTCAGAGAATATAAAAGACATAAAAGGTATTTCACAGGTTTATTTCTTACTTCTAGCTAAACACTATTTTTCAATTTTTCATAAATTCCTTTACACCAATAATTGTACTACTTACCTGCATGACTGAGAAGGACAACTACACCTATAATTGAGAAATACAGTAACAAAACAAATTTACAGATGCTCCAAACCCTACTAAATTTTTTCATTCTATCCAGATCATTGTTCAATCCTCATATGAATTAGACTATCATTTTGGGTATTTTCTACATGCAAGTAAATTATCACAATTAACTTATTTTATTTTTAAAGATTTTATTTATTTATTCGACTGAGAGAGAGACAGCAAAAGCAGGAACACAAGCAGGGAGGGAGAATCAGTCTTCCCACTGAGCAGGGAGCCTGATGGGACCGTGGGATCATGGCCTGAGCCAAAGGCAGATGCTTAATGACTGAGCCACCCAGGCCCCCATAAATTATCACATTTAATCCTAACATTAACCACTGAAGGTAAATATGGTTAATTTTACTTAAAGGATGATAAAAACTAATATGGAGAGGTTTATTAATTTGCCCACGGTCAAAAGGCTGGCAAATAGAGTTAAAATTTGAACTCAGATTTGTCTGATTCCAAAGCCCCATTAATTCCCATTATAATTCTTCATTAAGGATATAATACTATATAATACTATACCATTCAAACTATAGTATCCCTTTCAAACAGGATCTTTTGGTGAGGATGACCTGAGGAACACAGTAAAACTGCAGATGCTTGATTTCTAGCAACTCTTCTCTCTCAAGAATCTGAGCTAAATAATTTCTAACAGGTGTCTGGATGCAATTTACAAGTTACGTCTTATGATGGAAACAGATAAGGTTGAATTAAATGACAGAAGCATTCAGTTCATTGCCAGGTGTTCTGATTTAAACTACATTCATAAACTCACAACACAGATTTGTCCTGACATAATTTCCAGAGTTGGAATTGGCTTATTTCATGATTTCACTTTTCTTGGGGGAGGGGAAAGACCTCTTTTGAACACACCCCCAAGCAAATGTCAGGGTGTGGGATAGGTATGAATATTCAAACAAGGGAAAAAATGATTCGTTAATGGATAAATTTTTAAAGCATTATTTGAACAGGGGCTCTAGAAATGAAGAAATCATCTAAAATTTATCATTTTTAAAAACTGTCATCAAGGTGAGCAACCTGTATTGTGACAGGACAAACACTGATTTTGCAAACATGTCCCTTGACACTATAAGCCTGTTTCTTATTCCCCAAAGGAATACTTCACAGAGTCTTGAAGAGGGTGAACTAAAACTCTATGTGGAAAAATTCTGTGAATTGCAGTGAGTTGTGCACATGTGAGGTAATATCGTGGGTGTGGGCACCCGTCCCCTCAGTGTCCATCTTTCAATGGAACCCACTTGGTTTGCCTTCACCAGCAGCTCTGGGCTGATGCTGTCATTGAACATGGTTAGGCTGTTTGCTTCCAGTTTTCTGTCTTTTGAACTCTATGAACTGCAATGTTAACACATTTCACTTTTAATAGGAGTTCAGATTCCTCAGTTTAAAGCAAGTGGCTAAATTGCCTGAAATCAATGGTGGTAATCCCTTGGAGCTGCTGGGCCAAACTTATTCCTCAAGGTTTTCTCTGCTCTAGCATTCTTAAATTATTTCTTTCTTTTTATGATTGCTTTAGAAGCTTTTCTTATCAGGACTTCCTCAGCGCACCACTCATCTACCACCTTTCAGAAATCCTCTAGTGTCTTCAGCATTTCAAAGACAGCCGAAAGGCACACCTGAGCCCTGCACTTCTAGATCTTCCCAGCTGTATGTGGATGCCATCAAGAAAGCCACTTCTAGGGCGCCTGGGTGGCTCGGAGGGTTAAAGCCTCTGCCTTCGGCTCAAGTCATGATCTCAGGGTCCTGGGATGGAGGCCTGCTTGGCAAGGAGCCTGTTTCCCCGGCTCTCTCTTGCCTGCCCCCTCCCTACTTGTGATTGATCTCTCTGTCAAATAAATAAATAAAATCTTAAAAAAAAAAAAAAGAAAGAAAGAAAGAAAGAAAGAAAGAAAGCCACTTCTAAATCAGGGTGTCACTCCAGCCTTGCCTTTTAGAAAGAACCTACCTTCCTACACCTATACCATGGTATAGGTTCTTTCTAAAAATCCAGGCAACACCTCAGCCACACTATAGTTATTTCAAGAATGACATTTTAAAACAGTATTGTGGTTTTCCATTCAGGGTATAGATTTATTTGCTTTGAATAACTTATTTTACCTGGATAGTCTGGTTGACTTCAACCTCACCACCCAGGAAAAGGTATGCACTTAAAAATAGTCACTCTTGACTGAAACAAAATGTTTAAGGTGAAACCAAGCGCAATATCCAATTCAGGAAAGACAACTCTAACAATCGCTATTCAGATTTGATAATGATTAAATTACTATAAAATTGCCTTTG